>SJYA01002742.1:3272631-3318628 GCA_006410615.1 Neotragus moschatus | reverse complement strand
AAAAAGGGGGGGGGGGGGGGACCAATGTCTTTTCATAGTAAGTTGTTTTGTTTTTGTTTTTGTTTTTTTATAAAGTTATCTCTGGTGACAGCTCTCTCTCTGAGCCAGGACCCTTAGCTAAATTATTTTAAATAGTTGAGAGAGAGATAAAAGTTTTTCTAATCTGCTTAGCCTTAACTGCCTTCAGTTCAGAACAATCCGCATGCAAAAGTGGCATATTTGGGGGGTCACAGATTCTGCTCCCTTTCAGAAGGAGCAGCATATATAAAATCAAGGAGGCACGTGTTGGCATATTTTGCAGAGAAATACACGAGAGATTGTGGAAGGCAAGCATTGTGTGTGTGGAGGGAACTGTTAGGAGATAAACCTGAAAGCTCAGCTTGGAACCAGATTTTGAAGAGCCTTTAACCGCCAGGCTAAGATGTTTGCACTTCATTCTGTAGGAAGTAGACAACCATCTTAGGGTTTCAAGTCTGAGGCACCATGATTTGATTGATTTGAAAAAGATAAATCTGGGTCTGTGTGGAGGAAAGACAAGAACAAAGAGACAAGAAGGAAGAGAAAAGTGATCAAGTTCTCCTCTCGAGAGCAAAGTGCCATTTTTATTGGGTGAAATATTGATTTTATCTCCTTGAAGCTTATCTTGTAGCTCTCAACACACCTCATGTTAGTTTAAACATGGGTGATGTTTCAAAAATTATTGGCTTTTAGGTAGCCTGTTAGGTGTCTTAATGAAATAAAACCTGACTTACAAGAACAATCTTTAAAATACTTGAACCTGCAAGCACTTTGATGAACATGATGGATAAATGTATAAGCATACTTTTTGTTCAGGAAACAAAACTTATTAACATCCATAGCGGAGTTTCACAAGCATGCTGTTTCACACTTTAAGGATGGATTGTATGTGTGCCCTAGTATAATTTAGCAGCTGTACAGTAAGTCACCTGTGCAGTACTATGAATTGAGATTTCCCCTAAGGTAATGGCCAAAGGAGGACAAGAGTGTCAGGAGAAGTCTTCATATTTATAAATTTGAGGATCCATTATATCACACACTGTAGCTCTAAAACAGAAGGAAACTTTAAGGAATTTACCTGCTGTGAGAAGGTATGAACATCTTTTTACTGTGGACCAGTGAGAAACAGTGTGGGTATTATTATCACTTCTCCAAGGCAGATTATCTCTCTGTTCCACTATCTCCTGTCTCTTTATACTTTGTAGGTCTGGGGCTTTATTAGCTTATCTTTCTGCTTCCTTCTAAGGTAGTTTATCTACTGCAGTGAAATGTTTGCTCTGTTCAACCCAAGTGTCACTACCGTCATCCAGTGGCACTTTTCATACGTCATATTTCATTCCTAGCATGAACTATCCCTCTTCCTCAGTGTTGACCCCTGTGTCTGTCTACTCCATCTGCTCTGTCCGTTTTAAGCTCTTGACATCTCTGACTTGGACTTCCTAGATGGCCTCTCACATCCATTCTCATTCTCTCCAACTGCTTTTCCTCACCATAAAGAAAAATGATGACTTCAAATACAAAGTGAAAGTGTAAGTGTTAATTGCTCAGTCGTGTCTGACTCTGCGACTCCACAGATTATAGCCCTCCAGGTTCCTCTGCCAGTGAAATTCTCCAGGCAAAAATACTGGAGTGGGTTGCCATTTTCTTCTCCAGAAGATCTTCCCAACCCAGGGATCGCACCAGCATCTCCTGCATTGCCAAGTGGATTCTTTACCACCGTGTCAGCTGGGGAGCCCATAACACCAGTACTTAGTGTAAAAGACTGCTACAGAAACAGAGGAAATGAAGCAAGAGGGCAAGGGAAAGCTCACATAGGCATTTCCACTCCCACTCAGTGTTTTTATTCACCAGGGCAGTCAGTCAGCCCATCAGTCACTCTTCCATGAAGTACCCAAATGGGCCCCCACAGCTTCTGCATTTTACGAGAGTTCAAAATGAGCAGTCAAGAACACTGGTATTAGGCTTTTCCTGATCAATGACACAAGCACACAGGAGACACAGAAGGCAATGACGGATGCTGAGAAGAGGGAATTAGGGAGAAAAGTGTCAATTAATCTCAGGCTGGAGATCCTACAGCATAGCGGGAAGTGAACGAGTGTCTTTTCGAGGCAACTGGGAAGTAAATTCGACTTTACCATTTCAAGTGATTATTTACCTTTACCAGGCACTTTTTACTTGTCTGTGTTTCCAAAATTTGAATAATATGCAAATGAACTTGTTTAAAAGGAAGAAGAAAAACAGAACCCATGTTGATTTAAATTAATTTTAGCATAAAATTATGTATATAATAAACACAAAACTAGTTAATAAAATTCATAGGCTTATAGCTAATAAACAGCTATATAACCACAAATTTATAATTAAATATCAAAAAACCTACACATTAATAAAATTCACATTAACAAGCATGATTTTTTTCTTGAAAAGTGATATTGTTTGGTCAAAATAAGGTACCTACTTGCCGTGAGATTGCTACTGTGGTACAGGTTCTTTTCCAATTGAAATGTCAATTCTGCCGTGTACACTGGGGGAATCAAAACTGTGATCGTTTTTCTCTATTCAAATTATCATAAAACCGTTGTTTTTATAGTGTGGTCTGATCTAATTTGACCTTCGTTTGGCACGTGTATATAACTCATCTAGTAGAATTGACACGACTCTTTATTACTAACAATTAAAATAGTGCTATTTGTCACTGACAATTTTATAAGCAGGAGTAAAAATATTAGTGCTGAAATCTTATGGAAATATTTGTTAATAAACTGGTCATTCAGATTTAACCACAAGACAGACATTAATATCTTCTAAGTTATTTTTTTTAATGAAAATATTGTTGGGACTTCCCTTGTGGTCCAGCAGTTGAGACTCCATGCTTCCACTGAAAAGGACAGGAGTTTGATCCATGGTAGGGGAACTGAGATCCAGCGTGCCGTATGGCCATAAAACCAAAACTAACAAAAAGAATGTTATATGATTGGGGTTTTTTGAGCATTTGCTTTAGATTTTGTGGTATTTAGTGCTGCCGTACATGTATCCCTTGGTAGGTGTACTCAGTCATATCTGACCCTTCTGAGATCCCATGGACTCTAGCCCACCAAGTTTCTCTGTCCATGGGATTCTCCAGGCAAAAATATTGAAGTAGGTTGCCATTTCGTACTGCAGGGGATCTTCCTGACCAAAGGCTCAAGCCTGCTTCTCTTGCATCTCCTTCATTGACAGGTGGATTCTTTATCACTGTGCCACCTGGGTAGTTATCAGTGCTACTGGTTTCTAATATCCATTCTCCTTTCATCATGAGTTTCAGAATCATACTTTTCAACTGGTCAGCTCACTGCCTACATAATAAGCCAAATTTTCCAATGTTTCTGAGGCTAAATGAAGCCATATGCCACCAACAGAGATCTCCCTGAAGGTTTTATGATTTTATCCAAAAAGAAGATGATATGTTTTTCTTTACTCTTTTTCTCTACTCTGCCACCTGGCATATGGATTGGTGGCTGCATTTCGGAAAACTGTCACTGTAGTGCTGGAAACGATCTTGGGTTTTGTGGTTAATAGGCATACAGGAGGGATAGAGAGCTGAGATCTTCATGAACACTCAGGACCATGGAGCTGCCACTTAAATCCTGGCTTTTATTTACACAAGAAATAAATATAATTTTAGTTTTCAAGTGTCTGTAAGAGCTAGTCCTGGTAGAGAATGACGATATATACTTGTTCAGATTTCATCATATTATTCATAAAATTCCTCAAACTATCTAGCCTCTTCACTTATTCGTATGGAAAATAGCAAGAACTTATTTGTATAGAGGCAGGATCAAAAGCCAGGCTCCGTCATCAATAAGCCATATGACCTGGAGGAAGTTGCTTGATTTCTCTAAGCATTAGTCTTCTGATCTGTAAAATGTACTTTAAAAATTTTATAGTAGGGGGACTTCCCTGATGGTCTAGGGATTCGGAATCTGCCTTGGAATGCAGAGGATGCCAGTTCAATCCTTCATCAGGGAACCAAGATCCCACATGCAGCAGAAAAACTAAGTCCATTAGCCACAACTATAAAGTTCGTGTGCTTCAAAGAAAGATCCTGCATAAGGCAATGAAGGCCCCGCATGATGCCACTAAGGCTCAATGCAGCCAAATAAATAAATATTAAAAAATATGTATCATACTGGTATTCTAGGATTAAATATCATCATGCCCATAAAATCATTATCAGACCAGGTGACTTAAAAGAGGCAAATAGTGACTTGAAATTGATGATGGTGGTGATGATCTCTGCATAAATAGAGGCAGTTACCTCCTGCTGCTCTTCCCATCCAACCCAAAAAAGGACAAAGTGTGGAAGAAACAAAGGTGATGATCTTTCTAAAGAATCCTAGAGAAGCCTGAAAAACTATATAGCTCAAGAATAAGCAGTTTGAGGCCTCACTGAATTTTAATGCAAAACTATAATCTTTCCAATTGTACAAGAGAGGATGCAAGTTTCTCATTCAGATTATGACTTTTTGCAGATAATCTCCCCCCCGAGGACATGTGTTTTATGAAACCGTCCAATACGTATGTGTTGATGGCCTGGCATGTCCTTAACAAGCATATGAACCCTTCTCACTACACCTTGAGGAGTTTAGCATATAGACCTCAAAATTTTGGGATTGTCCAGAGTGCAATTCAACATGAATCTCTGTTAAAATGCAACCGATTAAACATTTCATGTCATAATATTACATCTAGTAGAATTAGGATGCTATTTTATTTTATGGGCTTGCATTTGCCCTTGATCATCATATGAGCAGCTCTTTCTGCCCACCTTGAAAAATTTGTCAGTCATTCCCGCTGATGAAGCAGGTTTTGGACGACAAACAGATTCCATTAGATTTCTGATACACACCTGGAAGAGAAAACACATTACAAAAATCTATTGAATTTTAGCACTTTCCTGGTCTGGTAGCAAATGAATATTATAGCATAGATTCACTTAAAGTATTTACCATTTAACATGCAGAGATGATATGACTGTAGTTATGATCTCAAAACACGCATGTAACAAATCTTTTCTTTGGTTATAAAATTTTTAAATAGAAAGTGAAGAGAACTGGAGTTTTTGTGTGTCTTAATGTGCCAGATGCATTCCTAAGTGCTTTACAAGTAAAACATTGCTTCCATTACTATTTAAAATAATCGTGAGAGAGACATTATTTTGCTAGTTTTGTAAGAAAGGTTCTTTAAGGCTCATTACTAGTAATTGACTGTGATCTCATGCCTAGTAAATGATGCAGGCAGAATCCAAATATATGTTTATTTGAATTCAAAGATTTTATTTCATGTATACGATGCATAAGTAGCAACTGAGAGATAGCAAGATGATTAAACTGAAGTTTCTCATTTATTATATTCTAATGCAAAGTTGTCAGTAAAGTAATAGTTAGGGAGATGACTCTAAAATACCAGTCATGTTGTAATTAGTGGTTTATTAAACACTTTCTGAGGCATTTTTGCAGGTGAGTCCCAAAACAATGCTCTGGTGATGTCATCGTCATCTTCAGTTTATGAATGAAGAATCTAAAATGACGTCCTGGTGGTACGCCATACTTCTATAAGCTAGTCTGTCACCCTTCAACAAATTTCAGGACTAAGTATTCTTCAGGCCAGGAAACTGATCTCATTAGATATTGTAGAAGAGGCTTTTGCTGTATCTCTTGTCCTCTTATTTATTTATTTCTGACCACTGGGTCTTTATTGCTGCACATGGGCTTTCTTTATTTGCAGAGAGCAGGGGTTACTCTCTAGTTGCAGTACATAGGCTTATTATTGCAGTGGCTTTCCTTTGTTGCACATCACAGACTCCATGGCACGTGGGCTCAGTAGCTATGGTGCACAGCCTAGTTGCCCTGTGACACATGAGATCTTCCTGGATCAGGAATTGAACCGGTGTTCCCTGCATTGTATGGGAGATTCTTAACCATTGGCCCACCAGGGAAGCCCCTCTCTTGTCCTCTTATACCTCTGCCATCACCACAAGAAAACATATGCCCACGTAGACCACAGTTCCAGAAAGATGAGGCAGTACTACAGCCAAACTTCTCTCCACCAGATCAACTGACCCTCACCTGATTTGCTAGCCCTGTCAACATTCTAGCAGAGAAATGCATAGAAAGAAAGGATAGTGTTTTAAGCTACTGTTTTATATATATAGATATAGATATAGATATATACACACACATATACATATATATATATATATTTGTGTTTGTGTGTGTGTTTAGATTTCTGGCACTGGGCTAGAATTTTGTATATTCAAAGGAATATTTTATTATTTGAATATTTCTATATTGAAAGGAATATTTAGTATTTTGGCATTAGAATTTCGTATTTTGTGGTGAGAGGATCTAGTGTTACCTCTTTCCAGAGAAAATGCCTTTCTGGAAAGAGAGATGAATTCAGTCTTATGAGGAAAAATAAATAAATAAATCACATCCTAAAGCCAGGGCATTGAGCTGTCAAGGGGAACCTTGAGAAACTGTTGACTATTCCATTCACTGAGGGAAAAGCCAAAGGCCACAGAGTTCAGGCCATGATGATCAATTCATTTAAAACAATGTAATCATTTTACCTTACAAATTATATTTAATCCCATTGTAAGCCAACTCAACTCAAAAGCTGTTTTGTTATTATAGTGCCTAATTACCTCCTCTCTTATGCTTTTTGTGATTTTAAAATACACACTTATACACATACCCCAAATAATCAATAATAAAAAAAAGTAAGCCTATCCTCTGCTGCAGCAGTCAAAAAGCCTTGATGAAACACAGCAGTATTTTAAAAGTCTCCTGCAAGCTTTTGTTGTTGCTAAAAGGCTTCAAGAAAATGATGTTTTTAATTTTTTTTTCCCTCAGCAAAGGAGTTGAAATGATTCAGACAGTTGTTATGTGCTGGCTGCCTTTTTTGGTTTGGTTCCTTTTCTTTGTGCTAGCAAAGATGTAGACACTTTTGGATGTTCTCAGGCTCTTTGTTTTGTGATTTTGTGTGTAGGGCTTGCAAACAGCAGTAACCCAAGTCTTGGTTTATCACTACTTCAAGGGATCGGAGTTGATGTGGTGCATGGGGCAAAGCGAATCTGGTATATGTGTGTGCTTGGATCAATGTGCGGTCATTGAACACCCCATGCACAGAGAATCAGACCTTCGTAAATTCCTGTAGATTGATTGGTTTTTATATTTGTTAGGCTGTGTGTATGTGTGTGTGCTCGGTTGTTTCAGTAATGTCCAACTCTTTGTGACTCTTTGTGACACACTTTAGCCCTTCAGGCTCCTCTGTCCATGGGATTCTCCAAGCAAGAATACTGGAGTGCATTGCCATGCTCTCCCTCCAGGAGTTCTTCCAGATCCAGGGACTGACCCTGGGTCTTTTATGTCTCCTGCATAAGCACTACTGCATTACCACTAGTGCCACCTAGGAAACCCATCTGTTAGGCTGCTCTTCCTCAAAGATTGCTCATGTGTCCCCGGAAGACCTTGCAAAATTGGTATTCCAGTGGTTAAGAATCTGCCTTGCAATGCAGGGGATTGGGTTCCATCCCTGGCCAGGGAACTAAGATCCCACATGCCGTGGAGCAGCTAAGCCCAGGCATCACAACTACTGAGCCCTTGCACCAAGAGGGTAGATCCCAGAGGACTCAATGAGGATCCCACATGCCACAGCTAAGACTTGCTGCAGCCAAACATATAAATAAGTATTCTGACCTGGAGAAGCCCATGGATAGATGAGCCTAGCAGACTGCTGTCCTTGGGATTGCAAAGAGTTGGACACAACTGAGCAACTAACACTTTCCCTTTCCATAAATAAATATTTTGAAAAGAAAAACTTAACAGGAACAACAGACAGAAATGCTAAAGCGTAATGTGACTCTTGAATTCTCAATGACAGGGTGGCCTAAAGCTGTGCTACCAAGTGTGTAGCACTCACAATGATGCCATCTAAGAGTGTTAGCCATGCAGAACTTCAAGCCCCATCCCCTAATAATTGAGGGGAAAAAAAGTGTTAGTGACTCAGTCATGTCCAACTCTTTACAACCCTATGATCCGTAGCCTGCCAGGCTCCTCTGTCCACTCTATCCATGGGATTCTCCAGGCAAGAATCCTGGAGTGGGTAGCCATTTCCTTCTCCAGGGAACCTTCCCAACCTAAGGATCAAACCTGGGTCTCTTGTATTGGAGGCAGATTCTTTACCATTTGAACCACCAGGAGAGCCCATCTTTTGAAAATTCATCTTTAATAGGATGATATTTGGGATGAAGTCTCTAAGATGACAGAAAGCTATATAGGCATCTGGAGAGCTGCTGTCCAGGCACGTGGAACAATGTCCTCAAGTTCAGGACAGGACATGGAAGCAGACTTTCCCTGTTAAATAACTGGAAAGTTGACCAGGCAGACAGGGTGGAATTAAGGAAGATTAGTAAGAAATCAGGTTTAAGAAGCTGAGAGGGGCTAGGACCTGAGGCCTGAGGCCATTTTAAGGCTTAGGGCTATGGAATATGGGAAAACATTTGAGAGATTTTACAAATAGAGTGGTATATTCTGAAGGAAAATTTAAAAGAATTACTTTGCATACTTTGCTAAAAATAAATTGCAGGGGATACAGTTGGGAACAAAAAAAGAACACTAGTTAAGAGATCATTTTAATGATCCAGGTGAGAGACGAGACTGGTGAGCTCTCACCCAAGGATCCAAGTGGTGGTTGGTGTGACTGCTTAGAATCAGGATGTAACTGAAAGAATGAAATACTCAGGACTTTTACATGAATTTCTGGAGAGAGAGAGAGAGAAACTTTTTCTGGAACACTCTAGAAGTTGCCATTTACGACTTGGAATATCAGACCACCAGGTTTGGGGTCTGGGCTAATCATCAGTTTTGTTTAAAGTTACTGTTGAGAAGTTTTTCTTTCACAAATAAGAGATACAGAAACTAAGCTAACAGATTTGGTGGGGGGGGTGGTGGTGGGAGGTTGTCCAGTTTATTTCCAGACCAACATCCATTTTGAAAACAGGGCTTAATATGCCTTTATTCTTGGTCTTAAATATGGCCACATGTATATTCATGACAAACTACCTTCTCTTTTCTTTTCATTTCTATGTTTTAGCATGTCTTCAATGATTTATATCTTCCAATTTATATCTTGTTTGTGAGTATCTCTGTGTGTGTTAGGAGACTCTTCCCATGTAGTCATCCCATAGGCCAAGAATGACAACTTCTGTTTCTATTTTCCTACTGGAATACCAGTCATGCATACAATTCCTCTTAATTAATACACTCCCTCCTTCCTCATGGGCTCTTGAAGTCCTCAAACTTAACCTCAATTTGCATAGTCAGCAGCACACACTCTGTCACTGATCACACACTTAGTTTTTTTCCCTGATTATTCTAAGACCATGCACTTTACTTCCCAAACTGCCCCTTCTCCCAAACTTGTTATAATTTCTTTCATATGCATTTTTGGCTCTTCATGGATCTTGAGTTAGTTTTGTTCTTTTCAATTGTTGCTCTGCCCATGATTTGTTTCCCCTTTTCATATAGTTTGTGGGTAAAACTCAGCACTTTCCCCTCTCCACACCGAACCCACTGTACTCTTTTCATGGATGGTATTGCAATTCAGTTTGCATTAAAGCCAGATATGGCTCCCATGTTCTATTTGTTACCAAGAGAAAATGAAATACTTATTCATTAATAAAATGTATATTGAGCGTGTGCTTTTTGTCAAGCACCAATACTTTAGTAGCAACAGTTTCTCTACTTGTCTGTAATTGAAAATTCCCTCTTCAGCTCTCAGAACCTCATCTCATCAAGTTCAGATAAATGCTAACTTTCTAAAAATATGCCTTTTCATTTATACATTTGAGCCAATGATACATGAAATGTGTCAATATAAGTGAATGTACCTAAGGGGACTGGCGTATTTCCTCTTGGTCTAAACTTGACACTAAAACTGGGTAATGTCTTGTTTATAATCTCACCTGATTCTGACATAAGGTTTATTATATGTTCCACACAGTTTTGGATGTACAAATTATGAGGGCTTATGAAAAATTGATTTACACAAATTGACTCTACACAGTAGAAAACCCTCTTTTCCACTACATGAGTTATTGTGTAATGCATATGCATGTACAAAGACATCTAAAGTTTTTTTCCTCCAACCCCACTTTTCAAGGCATTCAACCGTTACACTCTGAGACAGCTAAGCTCCTGGCTTCTTGAGTCTACACAGGTATCATATTTGTAACCATTAGTATGCAGACAGGAGATGATTAAATGCAGGCATGATAGAATGTGACACCCCATAATAAATGAGAATGAAAAAATGAATTTGTAACCATAAATCATGTATTAAAATTTATGTCACAAGCTTACATTGATGAAGACAATGTAGTAATAAGAAAATATGAGATAGACCTATTTAAAAATTATAATAAAAGACATTTACACTTTATGATTTTTTTTCGACTCTTTATCTTAGGTAGAAAGTTTGACTTCTTGCCCCTGAAGGTAGAATGTTTGAACCCAATGGTTTAGAATAAGACATTGGACAGTTACCAGTTTCATTATAATGCAAATTTTTAACTTTAGCATTTTAAATATGAATGCTCTTAGGCATCCAAGACAATGAGCTACTATCATTTTCTCAGAAGAGGAGAAATAAAAAGTCTATTTTAAAAGACACAAAATTATTGAAGTTTAGTCTTACCACATACTTTATTTAAAAAGAATTTCACTGTATGACTGGATGCCCTGTTGTATAAAGTGTCACAATTTTGTGAAACTTTTAATAATAAAACTTTAAACTTTAAGAGAAGAACCTCACAAATTAAATGATATGAACTTTGATTAGAAACATTAAATGCAAAACTGAAAATTTCCAGGAATTCAAAATTCAACACCATACCCCATTTATAAACCTATTGACATCCAGGCATCATACAGTTCAGTTCAGTTCAGTTCAGTCGCTCACTCGTGTCTGACTCTTTGCGACCCCATGAATCACAGCATGCCAGGCCTCCCTGTCCATCACCAACTCCCTGAGTTCACTCAGAATCACGCCCATCGAGTCAGTGATGCCATCCAGCCATCTCATCCTCTGTTGTCCCCTTCTCCTCCTGCCCCTAATCCCTCCCAACATCAGAGTCTTTACCAATGAATCAACTCTTCACATGAGATGGCCAAAGTACTGGAAGCTTTAGCATCATTCCTTCCAAAGAACACCCAGGACTGACCTCCTTTAGAATGGATTGGTTGGATCTCCTTGCAGTCCAAGGGACTCTCAAGAGTCTTCTCCAAAATGACAGTTCAAATGCATCAATTCTTTGGCGCTCAGCTTTCTTCACAGCCCAACTCTCACATCCATACATGACCACTGAAAAAACCATAGCCCTGACTAGGCAGACTTTTGTTGACAAAGTAATGTCTCTGCTTTTGAGTATGCTATCGAGGTTGGTCATAACTTTCCTTCCAAGGAGTAAGTGTCTTTTAATTTCATGGCTGCAATCACCATCTACAGTCATTAGCATACATCAAAAGCTATATTTCAATAAACTAGCCACAATTGGGCTTCCCTGGTGGCTCACATGGTGAAGAATCTGCCTGTAATTCGAGAGACCTGGGTTTGATCCCTGTTTTGAGGATCCCCTGGAGAAGAGAACAGCCACCCACTCCAGTATTCTGGTCTGGAGAATTCCACGGAATACATAGTCCATGAGATCTCAAAGAATCGGACATGGCTGAGTGACTTACACTGATAGCCACAATTTGAATTTCACATAGATGTTATTCCTTCTAATATAACCCCTGAATTCAAATTCTAAGCATGATGTTTATCACCTGTGTGACCTTTGGAGTACCTTTCCTCAATCCTTTCTTTCATTTGAAAAACATAAGGTAAAAATGTTCTTCTCAAAGCTATTGGGAACTAAATAAGAAACATCTAAAACTGTTGCCTGGCTAGTTATAAATCCTCAAAAACAAACCAGCATAGGGGGAAGGGATAGTTAGGGAGTTCGAGATGGACGTGTACATGCTCTGTTTAAAATGGATAACTAACCAGGACAGACTGTACAGCACAAGAACCCTGCTCAGTGTTATGTGGCAGCCCAGATGGGAAAGGGGTTTGAGGAAGAAGATAGAGAGCTGAGTCCCTTCACTGTTCACCTGAAACTATCAGCACATGGCTTGTTAATTGGCTATTCTCTGATACAAAATAAAAATTTAAAAAATTAAAACTTTCATAGTTTGTATAGACAAAAAAAACTAGCAAACAAAAAAATTATTGTTATTTGTCATGAAAGATCCAATCCTTATCATCCTTGTTTAGATTTACTTTTGGTAATAATAATTTAAAATAGCATAAATGAACACACTCAGCTGCACAAACATATACGTATATATACATATATGTTTATGAATGTGTATATGTGTGTATATATATATGTATTATTTTTGTAAATATTTTATTTTTACATGTGACAAAGTTATACTGACTTAGAGAGATGAAGAAAACTTTAAAAACAATTCAGAACCATAGGCTCATGCTCTAGACTTGTGTAAAACTATGAGTGAGTACACATGCCTGAAGGTCTGTAAATTTACAAAAAACAAAACAAAAAAGAAGGAGAAGGGATGCTTGTTCTACTGTTTTTACATTTACACCTTGAAAAATATGATGCTAAAGGTGATATTAGTTGAGCAAACAACCTAATTTCAGCTTCTCTGGAAGCTAGTTGACAATACATAATCGAGGCAAGATTCTTCCCAGCAGCATTGTTCACTATGGTATTTGTTCAATGAGGAGTGATTTGCAAGATCTGTCCCTTTTGGAGAAAAAGGGGGGTATTGATGCCATGTAGCAAATATAGAACCAAAAACAACAGAAAAAGTGAAGTTGCTCAGTCATGTCCGACTCTTTGTGACCCCATGGATTGCAGCCTACCAGGCTCCTCCATCCATGGGATTCTCCAGGCAAGAATACTGGAGTGGGGTGCCATTTCCTTCTTTATCCCTAGAGAAGGGATCTTCCCAACCCAGGGATCAAACCCAGGTCTCCCACATTGCAGGCAGACACTTTAACCTCTGAGCCACCAGGGAGGCAGTGAAAAACAACAGAAGCACCCACCAAAACCCTCAAATCAGTGAAATGCTGAACATATCTCTGCTTTCCATTTTCTCTTTGAGTGAAAGATTCATTTTGTAGCATGTAAATAATCCCCAGTGCCATCTAGCTGAAATATAATAGAGAGGGAAAAAGAGAAGAGTAAGTTTTCCTAGAAAGAACTCTGGTATCTTAGTTAGTTCAGTCGCTCAGTTGTGTCCGACTCTTTGTGACCCCATGAATCGCAGCATGCCAGGCCTCCCTGTCCATCACCAACTCTGGTATCTTAGGGAGCATCCATTAATTACTTTGGCATTTTGATTTCTTTTAAGTTTAATCAAAGAACTTCCTTAGACACTGTTATAAGTCCTGTGTTAGACTGTGAAGAGGCTGCATGCAACAGTGTTTCCTGAGCATCTGAACCGACACCCCTCAGGCACCTTGTCATTGTAGTTATTACTATTGCTAGGTTACAGAAGAGAAATTAAGGGTCAGATACTTTCAATGATTTTCCCATAGTAAAACTGTTCATAAGAAGTGGAACTTGATCCAAAAGCTCATGATGTTGTTACTTACAGAGGGAAGCAGTTAGGACTTATTTTAAGGACAGAAAAGTCAAACGAAGGAGCACAGAAAATATTTGTCCTTGGGGCCCCTTAAAGAACGTTGTTTAAGACACCACAGCAAGTTTATATTGTCCCTATTGCTCAAAGCTATGTTTTTTCCCGTAGTCCTGTATGGATGTAAGAGTTGGACCGTAAACAAAGCTGAGCACTGAAGAATTAATGCTTTTGAACTGTGGTGTTGGAGAAGACTCTCAAGAGGCCCTTGGACTACAAGGAGATCAAATCAGTCCATTCTAAAGGAAATGAACCCTGAATATTCACTGGAAGTATTGATGCTGGAGCTGAAGCCTTTGGCCACCTGATGTGAAGAGCCAACTCATTAGAAAGGACCCTGATGCTGGGAAAGATTGAAGGCAGGAGGAGAAGAGGATGACTGAGGATGAGATGGTTGGATGGCATGACTAACTCGATGGGAATGAGTTTGAGCAAGCTCCATGAGCTGCTGATGGACAGGGAAGCCTGGCATGCTGCAGTCAATGAGGTCACAATGAGTCAACCACGACTGAGCAACTGAACTGGACTTGAGCTTTAATACTTTTCCAGTGCTGCCTCCTTTACCTTTCTGCAATTAGTATCCTTTCCTGATGTACATCAGAAAGGTGCTAAAAACACCTCCCATATTTCAAACCCAAGATTAAATGGAAAATTAGTAATATAAAGAAAAACCCATGTTTAACCAGCAGGCACTACATTTACAAAGCAAGTAGTGGTATGCATCCTCGCGGACTGATGATAGGATTGAATCCACATGGCTTTTTATCTGGAGCAGAGAGTATAGTGATACTGATTGCATGTATCAGGTATGTTAAATCACTTAGCTAGCCCAGAGCAGTGTAGATGTATGTAACAGCAAAACAAAGATGTGTCAAGTTTCTCTTTACAAGCTGAGAAGACACTTCCCATATCGCCTTGCAAATTATATGGTTGTATGATCGTGATCTTGCCCATAAATCAAATGCAGCTCCTAGCCAAGCCTCAGCTGCCTGCCTCCTCACAGATGCCATGAACTTGCAGTTTTCAGCCTTATGGTCCTGTATCTGCAGCCTCCTGAGTCACTCTGAAGGTCTCATGAAAAATAATGTGTATATGTCCCACCTTTTTCAATCTCTAATAACACTTTTTTTTTTCCTACTTGTACATAAGGCACTGAATGAACAAGTAGATAAATTAAAAATAAAATTGACAGCAATAACTGGGGTAAAGTCACAGGATTCAGTTAGGAGCATTTCAAAGTAACAGTAAATTTTGATTTGAGTGACTTAAGCAAAAAGTGATTTTTGTTAGTGATTTAAGAAGAAGTATATTGATAGATGATTGCTAACAGAAGTTGAGTGGTTTATTGAGTTTGGGCTGGCAATTCTGATTCTCTTGGTCTTCCCTTATGTGTGTACTTCACATAGTTGCAATACGACTGCTGTAGTTGATGTTTAAAGCTAAAAACACCGAGGGAATGTTTCTGAGAAAGATTGTTTTCCAGAAACCCCAAATGACTTTTCCTTATATCTCACTGGCCAGGACCATGTCCCATGGGCTCTTTCATATTGATAAGGGAAGCTGGGAAAGTTAAAGTTTCTGTTTGGATTTCATATATCATTTTCTTATACCAATTTGGGTTTTGTTTTCAAGAAAGAAGATAATAATGGTGAGTGATTAGGCAACTGACAATGTCTATTATGCCATGATGGTAGAATTTTGTGTAAGATAAGCTCAGATTTGGCACAAGTTGACTGCACAGTAAATGGTCAAATGTGAGGTGACAGCTGAAAACATGCCAGAACTTCAGAGAAGAAATTCATTTTGATATCTGAATTATACAGTGAAATCTGTATTTTAAAGGTTAGGCTTGCATGAATCTACAAAGGTGATAAAATTGTATTTAAAAATGTGTGTGTGGGCGTGCATACACATGCCCCTCATGTTCCAAAGCTCAGCTGGTAGAAGTTGCTTGATCAATATATTCATGGTTGTTCTGAGGCTGTCTTTAGGCTCAGAGCGAAAGGGTATTGTGAGCCAGTATTGACGGAAACCATTGGTGAGGGAGTGATGAGGGATAGATATGTGTATTATGTCTGTGTGATTAAGGCGTTTCACCTCTTATTTAACTGGGACTGTATTGGCAATGCACCAACTCAATACTTAACAGCAATTTGACCATCCAAGAACCACCATAGAAAATACAATGCAACACAATACGACATAATACAAGTTGATACAGTTATCTTGATCTAGATTGATTGCCTTGGTTTTGAAACACTGAACATTTTCTCTTCAGACCTATTCAAGGAAAGCTGCCCTTTTGTGGACCTGATAGAGAAGGAGCTGGCAACCTCAGCAGATAAACTTTGCAGCAGGTAGCCCTGGAAATGGTTTGGGAGAACATACCCTGGTACCCTAAGGAGAGGAGAGAAAGAAGGAATGAGTGTAATTTCCTTGAGAAATTGCAGTTTGCAAATAGGCTAAAACTGCTTGAGGGGCAAATAAATGTCAGTTTCCTCAAACTGAAGAACATAGCAGCAGTGTAAAATATCCAGGCTTTGTGACTGTTTTGGCATGACCCTTCCTTGGAGGAAGAACTTGCTGCAGCAATATTGACAAACCCAGTGACAACCTCACTGAAAAGATCCAGTGGAAACAACATCAGAGGATCGGGTTTGGGGGCTGCAACCTCAGCAGAACCAAGAAGCATTTGATCAGCATCTTTCCAAATGTTAAGGTAAAATTTTGAGCATCAGCAGCTGGACTGCTATAACAGACTACCATAGACTAGGTGGCTTACAAACAACAGAGACTTATTTCTTACACTTCTGAGGGCTATAATGTTCAAGATCAAGATGCCAGAAGATTGAGAGTGTGGTGAGGGCCAGTATTCTGACTCATAGTTGGCCTCATTCTCATTGAGTACTCACGTAGAATGAGTGACAGATTTCTCTGGGGTCTCTTTTATTAGGGCACTCATCCTATTCTTGAAGCCTCTACCTTCGTAACATAAGCACCTCCTGAAGGCTTCACCTCCTAATGCCATCACATTGGTGATTAGATTTCAGCATAGCAATATTGGAGAAAGACAGACATTTAGTCCATAGCACAAGGCATTCCAGGCTCCTAGACACCTTATACAGTCTTGCAGGTGTTATATCCTTAAATAAGGACTTCAGTCCAGAACTCTGGAATCCAAAAACATACTTTATTTCTATTTGACATGAGATTTTAAAACTCCACTGAATGCACAGGCACACACACACACACACACACACAAACATATACATTAATTGAACTGTTTATATCTAGGCAGGTTTTATCCTCTTCTTATACTTGAACTCCTGGATGATGAGAAGAGTTCTATTCTTGTTTTTATATCTCAAAATGCCTAACAACATGCTCAATAAATGAACAATCTCAAAAAAAATTCAGTTCTAATGTGTTCCAGTGTGTGATATAAAAGAGAATGTTACCTGACTATGTTCAGTTTGTACAAGTTCATGGTACTATCTATGTACTTATGGGCTTTATATATCAAACATTGTTATTAAACATCAGTAGATAATTTTAAAGTATTAACTTTCTGAAGCCCTTGGCATGTTAGCAATAAGCATATAACATACTGCACAAAAAGATCAATTTCAGGTTAAGAAACAAACTTCGTATCAGCAATGACATATGTAGAGAAAATGACATTAACAGTGGAGTTCTTAAAATAACAGGCTATGAAACGTAACCAAATTTGTAAAGTTAGGGGAAATTAGCATTCTACAAAGACCGTTGAAGTTGTTTTTACCGTAAATATCTATGAATATCTTCAGTAAGACTGATATAAATGTGTCAGTCTATCTATTTTGGATTTATATGTCACATACTGCCTTGGAGAACTTGAAACAGTCTACACTGTTAACAATGCATCTCTGAGAATTCTAAGTGTACATAGCTTGTACATTAAATCAGCAGTTTTAAATCTTTTTGATCATGACACATAGTAAGAAAATGTTTCATACCCAAAGCTAATACACACGCACGCACGGGCACGCATGTGCAAACATATATATACAGCAAAAACAAATGCTTTACAAAAAAGTATGATTACTGTTACATTATTTTAGTTTTATGTCTTCTTTATGTTTTACTTCTATTTTATTTTTCACTTCTTCTCTCTTTCCTTTTTAATTATTTTCTCCATCTTTCAAGAATGTGTCTCCAAAATTACAAAATTAATTTCATGGTTCATAGAATCTAGTGTTGACAAATATTTTTCTCTAAAGGGCCAGAGAGTAGATGGTATAGACTTTGTGAGCCATATGAGGCTCTGTTAAAACTATTCAGTTTTGCTGCACCTTTTCACCTATGCCATTGCACTGTGAAAGCAGCCATAAGGAATATGTGAACAACTGAGTATGTTTGTGTTCCAATAAATCTTTATTTATAAAAGCAGGCATTTGCTCAGATTTGACCCACAAACAATAGTTTGTCCCCTGAAGGATCATCATGACTAAGGGATCATAAGGCTCAGTCTGAAAAAATATTTCTTAAAAAGTGATGGTTGTGTAAGACCCTAAGTCATGTCTGACTCTTGCGAACCCATGGACTGTAGTCTGCCAGGCTCCTCTGCCCATAGGATTCTCCTGGCAAGAACACTGGAGTGGGTAGCCTATCCCTTCTCTAGCAGATCTTCCTGACCAGGAATTGATCCCTGGTCTCTTGCATTGCAGGCAGATTCTTTACCTACTGATCTATGAGGGAAACCCCTCTTAAAAAGTAGCTATTCTCAAACATTTGATCCCAGGACCTCTTTAGACTCCTAAAATTGTTGAAGCAAACAGATTTTTATGTGGGTTATATCCATCAATATTTGTCATGTTAGAAATCAAAACTGAGAAATTTAAATGTATTTATTCACTTAAAATATATTCCATGCTAATGTAAATGATATGTTAATGAAGAAGCAATTGTTTCAGAAAACAAAAAAGTTACTGATAAGAGCAGTATGCTTTTACATTTCAATAAATCTCTTTAATGATATCTGAGTTTAAAGAACAGGGCTGAATTCTCATTTCTATTTTGGCATTCAATCTGGTGAAGCACAGCACATTATTTTGATTAAACTTTATAAAGAGAATCCAGACTCACACTGATATGTTTTGGAAAAGGAGGAGTATTTTATCAGTTATATCAGATAATTATGGATATTCTTTTTTTGTACTATACCAAAAGTCCATAAGTCGTAGTTTCTTAAATGTTAGTTGTAAGAGAGAATCTAAAAACCATATTAACAAACACATATTAATATCATCACTGATTTCTCCAGAAAAGTCTCTAAATATTGGGAAGCTTTCAAACCCATGGTAGTAGATACACATTTTCCAAAGTATAATGTTTGTAATTTTTTATCTGGTAACACATACAGTCAGTTATTTTCATTGAAGTCACAGGATAATTTCATTCACTTTTTAGAAAACCTTTGCCAAATACCCAATTCTGAATAACCACATTTTTTTTGTGTGTAGCAAAGGATTTAACTTGGCTCCCGAAGAGGTCTAACCTATGTCTTCTGGTTCTTGAAGGTAATATACATGCTCTTGGATTGTCATGCCTATCTGAGTGTTATTATTTACCTTGGGACCTTGGACCATGCCAGATCTTAACAACGTGGTGTAGAGTTGAGGCTTTGGGTCACACCATATGAACTTGACCTTCACAGGGTTGGAGATTGAGTTTATCCATGTGCACAGTCAACAGAGTGTTTGTGACCAATGAAGACTAAATACCAAGGCAAGTGGGAGTTTCCTTGGTGGAGTATAGTCCATGCGTATGCCAAACACTGATAGCAGAAAGCAATGCTGTCCATGACTCCACAGGGAAAAGACGCTGGATGCTTTGTATAAGGAATTTTCCTGAGCTTTGTTGTATGTCCCTCTTCTCTTGGCTGATTTTACTTTGTATCCTTTAGCTCAAACAAACTGTAGAACCTAAGAGTAGTCTTGGGGACCTCCAAACTTCGACTTTGTCTCATAAGCTGGATGATCTTGTAAACACTGTTTTAACTTCGCAATTTGTTAGTCATTCTTTCAAGGGAAAACGGTGCTCCATGACAAAAGCAGCAAGTTCAGCTCACAGACACTTGCACAAGAGTTTTTCCTGGGGGCAATTGTCATACTTCAGGTTGCGGCAGAAGTACTTTATGCATCACACAAATGTTATTCTTAAGGGAAAATGGCTTTTTGAACCTGCAGATGAATGACGATGCAGAAAAAAAATATTATTCACAACTAGTACAGTTTAATGTTACCACCTTTGTACTAAAGTTCCAGTAGTGTTACACACCTTTGCTTTGCAAGTGTCAATACAGTAAAAAGAGAGAACAACATATTAATTTTTTTACAAATATAATTATGAACTTAAAGACCCCTTAAAGTGATGTCAGGGACTCCTGAGGATCTGTGTACTTTACTTTGAAAACTATTTCTATGAAATAATGCTAGATATTTTGTGTGGGTGCATGAATGCATGCTAAGTCGCTTCAATTCCAGTTCTTTGCAATTCTATGGACTGTAGGCCACCAGGCTCCTCTGTCCATGGGGATTCTTCAGGCAAGAATACTAAAGTGTGTTGCCACACCCTTCTCCAGGGTATCTTTCTGATCCAGGGATTGAATCCACTTCTCTTATGTCTCCAACATTGGCAGGTGAGTTCTTTACCACTTGCACCACTTGAGAAGCCCCCATATATCATATTACATATATTTTAAATCACTTTACATAAGAGAGAACTTAATCGTGAGCTTAATTGGAAGCACTTTCAGTGATTTCATGTTCCTAAAATTGTTCACTATTGACCTGGGTCTTCCATTGACTTGCATTTTAATGTTTTTTATTGCCTTGAATTTTTCACCTGCCTCAAGACTGTGCACCTCTGCTTTCAGTGGTATTTTATTACTTTGAATAACTCCGATTGTTCATTCATCCATATACAGTCTCATTTTGACATCCATTCATTCTTACTCTAACACATTTCACATGCCTATATTCCTCTCACTGTTCATTTCTCCTCTTTATTCTTAAGTCATTTCTTTAAATACTTCCTTCTCAAAGAGACCCTCTGATTATCCTATTCCCTTTTTCTTACGTTTATTGCTATAGTCCCCATTATAGCATAGCATAATGCCTGGTAGGTGCAGGGTGCATAAAATTCCATGAGCTGAAAAAAAACCTGATAAATTCAGTTGTCAGCTGTCATTTCACAGCTAGGTTATGTGTTCTAAGATCCAGCACATCACCATCTGATTGAAGTTGTATGTCTTTACTTATTTATTACTTTGCCAACTAAGATCCATCTAGTCAAGGCTATGGTTTTTCCTGTGATCAAGTATGGATGTGAGAGTTGGACTTAGAAGAAGGCTGAGCACTGAAGAATTGATGCTTTTGAACTGTGGTGTTGGAGAAGACTCTTGAGAGTCCCTTGAACTACAAGGGACTCTCACCTCATGAGAAGAGTTGACTCTTTGGAAAAGACCCTGATGCTGGGAAGGATTGGGAGCAGGAGGAGAAGGGGACGACAGACGATGAGATGGCTGGATGGCATCATTGACTCGATGGACGTGAGTCTGGGTGAACTCCAGGAGTTGGTGATGGACAGGGAGGCCTGGCATGCTACAGTTCATGGGATCACAAAGAGTCGGACATGACTGAGGGACTGAACTGAACTGAGATAGATACATAAATAATAGATGAGAGATAGATAGAGAATAGCTAATACATACATACACCCCTAAATAACAAAAAGTGAGCATCATTACAAACAATGTATGCAAAAAGAAATCAACTATCTATTAAAGAATATTCAGCTTTATGCTTCAACAGAACATTTTCAGGTCTTTCTTGGTTTCCTGCCTTATAGAATTATATTATTCTTAACACATTTTTCCTTTTAAAATAATTAAGTAACTAGAGCTCTACCTTCCTGTGTCAACTACAGACTTTCTTGACCTAGAGAATGAAGTCTTAGATAGCAAAGTTCTTGCCTTCAACCTCTCTTTCTTAGAATGGGTGTGAGAAGGAGGAGCTTTGGGGGATTGTGGAATATTGGCATTGAATTAACAAATGAACAGTGTGGTCAAACACCAGGCATCATTAAATCTATGAAAACAAAAGGAAGAACCAACAGGGAGAATCACCAAGTATGTAAAGGTGGAGACCCTTGCGCAGATTATCTAATTCAAGTCCCTAATTTTATGGCTGGAGACACTGAGGCCCAAAGGAAAGTAAGTCCACCCAGAAAATGCTGGAACCAACTTTTCTGATACCTACTGAAGGCTAGTATTTGATACTATTGGTCCGTGTCACATTTCTATGTTTATTTTTACACTTTTTGTTGTTGTTTTTTTAAATTATTTTTTATTGAAGGATAAATGCTGTACTGAATTTTGCTGATTTTCATATTTCTGCATGATGGTTTTTTCCTGAGACTCCATGTCCAAGCCACCTTGGGAGGAAGCTATAGTATGGAAGTAAAGATATCAGTTTTCTGTCCTCTGTGCTTCCCCCTAAGCCAGCTGCAGTGGACAGAATAATTTCTGCACTTGCCTGGCATGAGGCACAAGGCTGCCATGGCCCCTCTATATTTCCAGGTCCAGGAAGAAGCCAGAGAATCATCACGTTTGGATGAAACAAAGGACACACAATGATTAAAACTTGAAGTCTAGGTTCTTCGAATACCCTTCCCCCACCCTGTTTGCTCTTGAGAATGTCTTGCTATAAAAATAAAATAGAATCTCCTGTTACAAAGCAGTTGGAGAGAGGGAAAGCTAAGCAAAATTCACAAGAATCTTGGATAAAGCTAAGAAAGCTTTTCTCTGCTCCATTTTTTATTTGCAATAACTCAAAGACCCAATATTACACAGTCAAGCTAGCACCCAGAATTTTCATTCCCCAAAGAGTGCTCTTTTCACATCTCTCAGGACTCTATGGTATCACAGTGATCAAACACTGACTTTGACTTCTGCTGAAGAAGCGTATTCTTCAAGTTGCTTTCTATTCTGTACATCTCTAAATGTTTCTGTTAGCCAGAAAAGGCAGAGCCCCACATTATAGCTAAGAATATTTTGTTTAAGAAAAATTTTATTCCCACATTGGTTTGAAATGTTTAAAATACATAAGCATATTTAAATTATAATCTACACCTTTTGCTCTGCATGTTATTTTGGTTATGTCATGTGATTTATTTATGAACAAATGACTTAATACAAATAAGCAAAATGCTCTGGTCTTTTGGCAACATTCTATTTCTCTCTCACACACTAGACTCTGTCTCTTTTTTTCTCTTTTTCAGTTTAGTTTTGAATCTTTATTTCTTATTGTTTTTACCTATTTGTGACACTTTCTACCTTTAGCGTACTTTCTCAGTAGGACCTGGTTACCCCAAATTTCACCTACTTGCAAACAAACCTAACACAGCTTTCTAATCCTGCTTCTTGATTGCACTATAAACCCTGGAGGAATCTCAAATTCACTTGTCTTGTCTGAGAAGAAATAATGCGTATGATAGCAGTATATGCTCCAGTTGGCGTGAGGAACCTCCCTGTTTTTTAAAGTTAAAATTGGGAATTTTCAGCATAAGTATCTATAGATAGTCTTACTGAATGTCTTTTGGCCATCATTTTTTATACCTATTTATAACCTCATCTCCTCTATTGCATCAGGTTTTCTTGAGGGGTGAAGGGAAGTATACATATACATATGTATATATGTAAATATATATATATATGTGTGATACATACGCACACACACTCTCTCTCTCTTTTCTACATATATACACATTCTCTTCAGTCTTGAGAGTCCCCTGAATTTCAGCACCACGGACAGCACCCCCCATTGTCCAAACTCAATTTCTGGCAATAAAAACCAGACATGAATGTTCATGTAACAACAGAAAGTTAAGAATATATGCAGTAATCACTTATTGATAGGCTGGCTGGAATATTAACCCTTTTAAAATGCTTAATAAGTTGTATAGTCCTATAGCAAACTTACAAGAATACTTCACAGATATGCCAACAGAGGGATGAATAAAATGTTGTTAATTTTTACTGAAAACCTTTTGACTTATTGTGCTCCTCACATCTAATAACTGAACAGAACTATATAATACTCTTTGTTTTAAAACCTCCTCATGAACTTCCAAGGTATAATCTAAATGTGGCTGCCTAGCATATGGAGGACAGGGAGAGAACAAAGAAAGAACCAGACTGCTCTAAACTGATAGTTGAAAAGTTTAAATAAGCAAAGGAGAACTTACTTATAGAGTTTGTCTTGGGCAGTCACAAGTCAAGCAGATTTCTGCACCTGTCTTGCAAATCTTAAAAATGTATAAAAATACCTTAAAGTTCAGTACTATACTCAGTCCAGGTCATTTTAATGTGTGTGTGTGTGTGTGTGTGTGTGAGTGTATTTATCACACATACATATATAAATGTATATATACACATATGTATATGTATAGTTGCCCTCACTCCCCAAGAAAGCCTGATGCAGCAGCAGAAGAGGCGAGGCTATGAATAAAGAGGTGTAAAAATGTTGGCCAAAAGACATTCTGAAACCATGCTTGAAAGGTGGGGTGATACCTTCCTCCCAATTCAGCTACAGGATTTGCTGAGAGGCAAGAGAGGATGAAGTGGAAGAAATCATGTAGGAACAGTGGTTCAGAGCTAAATCTGTGAACAGCACCAGCAGGCTGGTGTTTTCTCTTTTTACATATTGCCTGAAAAGTGGCCCAGAACATTAAGTAGGACAACTGAAAACCACCCAGTCTTCCTGAACAAATATGTTGGTGAAGGGGTGTTGCAAAAAATTGTCAAGGCAATGTTAAAAGGATCTCTAGTTTCTAAGAACTCGTGGTTATCAAAGCAGAATGGATTAAAATTATATGGCTCTACCATTTCTGTTCTTTTTCTTTGCTGAGTGAATTCAGCCTTTTTTAAATGTATTTTTTTCTTTTCTTTTTTCTAATACTGAGTGGCTATTTCATGTGGCCTGCATTTGATTTAAGATCATTTCCTTCACTGTTGGCCCTTAGATGGACTATGTCACTGAACAGCTTCTAAACTAGTCATCTCCAAATGCTACTCCACTGTGGTAGGATGTAATTCTCATCATTCCTGTTAAAGTAGTGTGTGGCCTCCTTAAATTTGTCTATCAATCTGAGCTTTGTGTATGGTGGTTTCGGATTGCTGGCAAGGAGAAGCTCCTTTAGCAGGCAAACAATTATGTAATATGCTGAAATGGAGCTTTGGGGTGGAGAGATTTCCATAACTATTGAAGTGATCAGAGAGGGAATAATAAACTGAGCTGTTTAGGCTAGATGGTGGGCTGTATTCGATGATCTATTCCCTGGGCTCTCACCATGTTGCTCCATTAGCTGTGGCCATGAAAGTATAGGGAGCCCTCAGGAGTTTTTTGTTTTTGCATTTATTGCAGCTTGCCTTTATGAATTGTACTTTGTTTGTCAAGAACAAAAAGAAACAAAATGCATTCTAAATGTAAACAAGGTTTACTGTGATTGCCTCCAGGTGGTAGTATAATAAGTATTTTTATGTTTACATATCATTCATTTTAAAAAATTTACAATAAAGCTCATTAATCCAATAATCAAGAGAAAATAAAATGAAAAGTAAAATTATATAAGATAAAACTTCATAAAAATACCTTGACTGATATTTGAGTAAAGTTGGCATTGCTCCTCATCCCCCATGCCCAAAACTAGTACACCCAAAGAGAATGCTGGTCTACTTAACTGATTTTCAGTCATTAACAGAGGCAGTATCTCACAGTAATGTAGGCATTTTAAGTTTATTTATTTATGAGAGATGTGACTTACCTCCCCAGTGTTTGAAAAAATAGTGTATACAAGTGTAGGGTGCATTAATATCAGTCTGGCCAGTGGCTGCCAAGGGTCCTTAGGCTCCTCTGCATCTATGCTTGTCCATTGTCTTGAACTTCACTTTGTAGATCCATCTTTCTACCCCACTTTTCAACCCTGTGATTTTTTATAAAACTTCTATTCCACTTCAAATTTATCATGTAAAATGGGAAACCTTTTGCAAACCTTTTTGCAACTCCTATAGCAAAGAGTTACATTATCATATATAAGTACCTATATATATATATAAAACATAAATATATACATAATTCATATATATGTAATGGTTTCACTACCAGAGAAACAATGTAAAAAAGATGAATTAACAACCAAAAAAACTAAAGCAGAAGCTTATAAAATGAAAGTAATTTCCCTGGTATCATAGATTTGTCCATCAAGAATTCCCTTGGTTTTGCCCATGTCAGGTAGATCACAAATTTGTTGTATCAACTAGATGATTCATTTATGTAATAGGCCTAAAATAATATGTAACTAAGAAAGTGGTTTGCTAAATGCTTTATGACTTTGGGAAGGGGAGATATATGGCCCAACTACTCTTTCTGGATCCAGAGATTAGAGTCTGACTCTTGAAAAGAAGAAAATAGATTGCTGGCGGGGAGAGGAAAGGAGGAAGAGTATCATATTCTCATTTTCAGGACAAGACCCCTGGGGGCTGCTGATAATCTGAAACCAAGGCAGAAGTCCAGTTTATACAATTATTTCTCAGAGTATAAGTACATCTCCTAGTATTATGCTAGTAAATACTCTTTTCTTCCATATCTTTCTTCACTTTCCCTTCATACTCCCTCCCTCTCCTCATCATCAAGATATTTTCACTGTAATTACTTTTAGCTGAGTCCCTTCATATGTGACTTGTACTGCATTAGAACATATATATATTGTTCAGTCACTAAGTAGTGTCCAACTCTTTGTGACCCCATGGACTGCAGCCCACCAGGGTTCCCTGTCCTTCACCATCTCCTGGAATTTGTTCAGACTCATATCCTTTGACTCGGTGATGCCCTCAAACCATCTCATCCTCTGTCATCCTTGTCATCTTCTCCTCCTGCCTTCAGTCTTTCCCAGCATCAGGGTATTTTCCAGCATCAGGTTATATATACATAAAGTATATACAGTAAACTGCTGCTGCTGCTAAGACATGTCAGTCGTGTCCAACTCTGTGCAACCCCATAGACAGCAGCCCACCAGGCTCCCCCATCCCTGGGATTCTCCAGGCAAGAACACTGGAGTGGGTTGCCATTTCCTTCCAATGCATGAAAGTGAAAAATGAAAGTGAAGTTGCTCAGTTGTGTCTGACTCTTCGCAACCCCATGCACTGTAGCCTACCAGGCCCCTCCATCCATGGGATTTTCCGGGCAAGAGTACTGGAGTGGGGTGCCATCGCCTTCTCTGTTATACAGTATACTAGTGAAAGCGAAAGTCATTGAGTAGTGTTCGGCTCTTTGCGACCCCATGGAATGTAGCCTAACAGGTTCCTCTGCCCACGGAATTCTCCGGGCAAGAATACTGGAGTGGGTAGCCATTCCCTTCTCCAGGGGATCTTCCCAACCCAGGGACTGAACCCAGGTCTCCCACACTTCAGGTGAATTCTTCACCTTCTGAGCCACCAGGGTGTCCTGATGTAGGGTAGATACTGAAATCACAGTCCAGAGTGCTTAATTAGGCTTCTCGATATCACCCTGTGAAAAATCATGTTAAGGCTATGATTAAAAGCTTATTATGTCTGATGCCAAAGCGAGTTACTTTAGGTTGAAGAGGCAAATGTGGCTCTCCCCAGGAGCCTCACATTCCTACCATAAAGCAGTGTGAATCACTGCAGAACCCAGTCACAGGTGAGAATGAATGTCTGATTACACAGTCGGCTTATTTTAGGAAAGGGATGAGTCAGAGACGGTGCCTGCGGCAGGGATACTGAGTGATGTGGTCTTTTAGAGTTCAGTAGAGATCTCAACCCTCCACCAGCTGCCGCATCTCTCTACTTCTGGTAGAAGGTGGGATTTCTATTCTCTTTTAGGAATGTCTCAAATCTTTGTGTTCTTCCTTGGGCATATGTAAACTGATTCTTCAAAGCTGTAAGCGAGCTGGGTAAATACTGACGGAGTAGCAGGCAGAAAGCAAAGAAATGGGGAAAATGTCAATCCCTTACATATGAAAAATAAATTGAAAAAAAGATCTTTTAAGACTTTCTAAAATGTTGCCATATTAACAGCTCTTAAAACGATGGAGCAGCATTAACCTGTGCACGCAGAACTGAAAGCGTATCTCCTATGGTACTTCCCTGCTGTCCAACGGCAGGAAGAAAGGGAAGAAGGTGCCTCGCTTACAGATTTGCAGAGGGAATTGCTTTTAATTTAAAAAGTATATTGTTGACAAAATTCTAAGTTTTGTTTCATTTTTCATGCACGCCATCCCCCTACCCCCGCCAACATGTACCTTCTGCTTGAGACATAGATTATTTCTTACCGTTTCCCCAAAGATGCCACTCTTTCATATCGCATGAATTTGCAGACTTTTTTTTTTCCTAACAGAGATACCCTTATAACAAGTTCTGCCTACTTTAAATTTAAAAGGCAGATAAAGTGTTACCTCCTCTATCAGACCTTCCCAAATGGCTTCAAGGCACTGGACGTCTTCACTTCCTGTTGTCCCTACGTCTGCTACAGTGCATATATTTTCATCTTTATAAAAGATATATTTCAATAAAGTTGAACTGATTCGTCTGAATTTCCTGACCCCAAGGATTGAATCTCTTACATTCTGTCTCCTGGAGTTGACAATTAGTGTGAACTCAACAAATGCATGGGCTTCTCAGGCGGTGCTAGGGGTAGAGAATCCACCTGCCGATGCAGGAGACTCAACAGACATGGGT
This sequence comes from Neotragus moschatus, assembly GCA_006410615.1. Lineage (NCBI taxonomy): Eukaryota > Metazoa > Chordata > Mammalia > Artiodactyla > Bovidae > Neotragus > Neotragus moschatus. The sequence goes on along the minus strand of SJYA01002742.1, from coordinate 3,290,062 downwards.
TTGATCCCTGGGTCAGGAAGATCCTCTGGAGGAGGCAATGGCAACCCACTCCGGTATTCTTGCCTGGTAAACCACATAGACAGAGGAGCCTAGAGGGCTACAGTCCACGAGGTCACAAAGAGTCAGACATGGTTGAGTGACTGGGCACACACACACAGCAAATGTATACACAAATACACATACACACAGATACATGCTGATAAATGAATTTCAACTCCTTCCCCAGACCCTCCTGTCTTTCTCTTCATGAGACAATCACATTTTGTAAGGTTTTTATTGTGTGGTAAGCTCCTTGATAGGATATGGGAAGACTCCAAACCAAAGAAAGAGAAGTTTTCAGTATGTTTTCCATCTCAGAAAGAGCAGACCATTTGCCATCCATGAAATGTAATAATTTCACTCTGATTCCATACTTCATTATTCCGTACTTTATTTATTCAGAGCAGTGAGTTCCACCCCTGGTTGTGGTTTTGTAAACTGTGATAGCCTGCCTACTTTAAGTCATTGCTCTGACATCTATAAAGTGGGAATGATTCCACTTGTGTCACAAAGATTTAGTGAGGATTTTCACTTTCAGGCATTGGAGAAAGAAATGGCAACCCACTCCAGTGTTCTTGCCTGGAGAATCCCAAGGACGGGGGAGCCTGGTGGGTTGCTGTCTATGGGGTCGCACAGAGTCGGACACGACTGAAGTGACTTAGCAGCAGCAGCAGTGGGTGCTCGATACATGGCAGGAGTTGAACATGTTATAGCCAACTGTTTTGGCTATGAGGGAATAGTCAACATTTGGTTTCACCAATAAGTTCTGGAATTGGACCTCGGCTAATAAATCTGCTCAGTATATCTGGAAAAGAGCTACATCATTCACCACCAATTACCAATTATGTGGTACAGTGGTATAGTCGAAAGAGCATTAGATTAGGAGTCAAAGGCCATATCTTCATATATATGGCCTTATATATATATATATATATGTATATTCTGGTTGACCCTAAAAAAATATTTGCTTATTTGGCTATGCTGGGTCTTAGTTGCAGCATGCAGGATCTTTTAGCTGTGGGATCTAGTTTCCTGACCAAGGATTGAACCCGGGGCCCCTGCATTAGGAGTGTGGAGTCTTAGCCACTGGACCACCAAGGAAGTCCCTACAGTCTTATCTTAAGTGAAAACATAACTGGCAACATGTGAGGACAGGTCTTGCACAAAGATTTATACATAGGGATGTTTAGATTCTGGTCCAACCATCCCCCAAATTATATTTGGATGTTAGGTAAATGATCTCTTTTTAATGGGTCTATTTCTCCACCTGTTAAACGAGGGTCACATCTAATTCCCAGAAAAGTTTTGGTCATTAAATAACAGTCTAATAGTGCTGTTTACTGAATGTTTCCTCTATGTCAGGCACTGGGTTAAGCTCTGTGCATGAATCATCTCATTTAATGTTACAAAAACTGTATGAAGTAGATGCTACTACCATTTGTAAATGGGGACATTGGCCTTAGCAGGATATCAGTAATGTGTCCAAGGAAACACAGCCAGTCTACTTGTATTTAAAGCTTACATTTGCAGCTGCTAAGCTGTATTGTTTCCCTCAAAGTTTAATTTATTTAACAAACATTTAATCCAGGCTTACTAAAGGTTAAATGTGGAGGTTAACAGGACAAGCAGTCTCTGCTTTCAAGAAAGTTGCATTCTGACAAGAAAGAAACAAATAAAATAATATTATTTTATGTAGTTAGTGATAATAAATTTGGAGGAAAAAAGAAGACCAATATGTGATGCCCTGATGAGACAGGAGCAGCCGTTTAGATACCATGATCCAGGAAAACCTTTGCGAGTTGTTAACATTTATTCTGAGGCTAAATAATGAGAGAATGTGTATGTTAAAGGGACTCAATAGCATCTGAGGCATAGCTCAATGAATAAATGCTGAGCGTAAGCAGAAATCAATCACTGAATCAATCAATCAGCCTGCCAATCAGCCAGCCTACCATTAGACTCAGTCCTTCTGCTAATTGGCTGTACTACCCAAGCAGTGATCCTTAACCCTCACTGCCTGCATAGGAGAAGTTGTGAAAGAACAGATGCCCCAGGGTTTCTGATTTAATTAGCCTGGAGTGGGACCCGGTTTAAAAACTCCTCAGGAAACTTCCTGGTGGTACAGTGGCTAAGACTCCATGCTCTCAATGCAAGGGGCCCAGGTTTGATCCCTGGGAACTAGATCCCACATGCTGAAACTAGAGGTTGTGATTTCTAAGCACACTGACATGTCAGAACTGCTGGACTAAATTATGCCAAGAATTAAAGCTGCTAAGTAACCAGTGAGAAGGGAAAAGTAGAAAAGCAACCATCCTTAAACCAAGGACAAGCATGGAAAATTTCCTTATTGCCAACAGTGAATTCTCCCATGTTAGAATGGTTTCTACAAGTTGCTCTGAGAAACGAATAAGCCCTAAGCCCTTTCTGGTTTTAGAATTCATTTGAAAATGTCTCCAAGAAAAGCTTGAGATAGATTTTATTTTCATGCTTCAAGATTCTGCTTTGAACTTTAACCAAAACTTTCTCAACTTAAAGAATAAATTATGAATAAGGTCATAAATCTCATTAAAATCTAATATTCAGCAAAGCTGCCTGGTGTGTATACCATGGAAAATTGGATTTTACTGTAACTGGAGCCCTATGTATAATATTGCAAGTTAATTACAGAGGTTAGTTTTTCAACATGTAATGATAGCTTATACAAGCTCAGTCTCTGTGATATCATCAGAATTTAAGTGTTCTTAAGGGACCAAATTTAATAACCATTCACCTATTCAGGTTCATAAGACTAAACATTTCCTGGGAAAATAATAATTTACATCTTTTGGGTACAGATAAAAGTAATAGATTAATAAAATCTCCAAATACAAGCATCCGCACAAGAGAAACAGTTCATCTTACAATATATGTTGCTGCTGCTAAATCGCTTCGGTTGTGTCCGACTCTGTACAACCCCATAGACGGCAGCCCACCAGGCTCCCCCATCCCTGGGATTCTCCAGGCAAAAACACTGGAGTGGGTTGCCATTTCCTTCTCCGATACATGAAAGTGAAAAGTGAAAGTGAAGTCGCTCAGTCGTGTCCAACTCTCAGCAACCCCATGGACTGCAGCCTGCCAGGCTCCTCCGTCCATGGGATCTTCCAGGCAAGAGTACTGGAGTGGGGTGCCATTGCCTTCTCCATACAATATGTGTTAGGTTAGTCAAAATTTCAAAATCCTCTCATATTGTGCTTAGTCTTTGATGTAAAGGTTTGGGAAGGTTGGTATTATTTGGTTACACAGGTGGTCTCTTTGGGCATCTGCACACCTTTGACTTGCAAATGGTTACACAGTCTGTATTATTTGAGTTGATGACAAAATCACAATAATTTTACTGTTTATGTCGAGTACAGTAAAAATATAAAATGCCGGGTAGCAAACATTAACTGATTGTGCTTCTTTTGTCTGTTTCTGAAGGGAAGTGAACAATGCTTTCCTCATAAAATAGCACTTGTAACACCACAAACAGGCAGAAACACACACACACAAACATGCCCACACACCCCTATATTCTTCATGCCTCAATACAAAAGGAGTACCAAAGCGACAGAGTGCTGTATCTGTGTTTTGTTTTCCTTAGCTAAATAAGTTTTGGGTTCAGTTAAATCAATATACTAAAGGATAATTTAATGAAAAGAAGACACAAATTACGTTTTCTTGTTTCTCTGAAATAAATTAATTCACAGGGTGCTTTATCTTGTTTAGAAGTTGTCTTAACCCAGGAGGTATCACTGAATAATCATTAATGCAGAAAAATAAACTTGGCACAGTGCAGATATACATTTAAATAGCATTGATAAATCAAATTTAAACATCGATACTTGTTAGCATTCCTTTAAATGTGCTCTCCTTCCAGCTAATGAAAACCAGGGAGAAATTCAGAATGCCCCGCCATTATTGATTGCCGAGAGTTCTAATTTCCCTCCTGAGATTGCACGCTGGCCTAAAACTTTCACATTCATATTTTACAACTTAAGAAAGTAATAATTATAAGTTAATAATATCAATGCTATTGAAATGCAATAACAACTGTTCCACTGAAAGAAAAGAAAATATCTGCTTTAGCAAAGCTCTCAATCAACATCTTGATTCCACAAATCCATTTGCACATGGCAAAAATTGACTTTGCATTATTGCAATTGTTCACCTGATTTTTTTAGTTCATTTCACTAGCTTTGCTCACCAGTGGTGGGAATATTAATGGGTTCTTCCTGAAGTCATAATGAGAGATTAGGCAGTTGGTGGTTTAAATAATAAATAAAGAGGCTAATTTTATATCATGTCCTTAGGCAATTGCCCAAAAAATGAGTCAGTAATGTGTATATGGGTGTGAGTGTGCATGTATGTCTGTGATTTTAAGATAAGAGGCAGCCAGTTTTGACATCACAGTACAAACAACCCTTAGCCTCCTGTGAGCATCATAGTTCAGCGCCTTCTGCCTCATTCCTCTGGCAGCCCTTGCATGGGAGTGTTTCCAGGTCTTCCACATGGGCATTCTAAGTGGACATTCTGAAGAGTCAAAACTGTTTTCAAATCTAAAATTCATCAGCTGTCTTATATCTTCAGATACAAAGTTCCTTTAAGCATTTTCAGTCTACAAAAACATTCAGCCTTATTTAGCCTCAAACCCAATTTTTAAAGGATCCTCTAAAGTCAATATGAATATGTTAATTTAGTTTTATCATCATAATCACATAAGTGCTTATAAATATCTGCAGGATCCGCATGTTAGCATACATATTTTAACATTATCGAAAGCCTTCTGAAATTGTTGAGTTCTTCAAATTGATTAGTTTCCAAAGAACTCTGGATTACAGAAAGAAAAAAAATACAATCTGCCAGACTCCAACATTCTCCAAACTGTATTCACTGAGTTATTAGTAATAGTTAACGTAGTTACTGTGACACTAATACTTCCAGTAAAATGACACGTTGTGTATTATTATAGTACTGAAGTTGATAAGTGTTTTATTTGATAACATTTTTTTCTGAGTATCACAAATTCTCTATGCCTATTTTAAAATAATTTAGATTTGTTTGGATGCATCCATCACTCTAAATTTCCCTTTTTAACAACTTTCCTCATTGAAATAATCAATGCCTTTTAAAATTAAAATATATATGAAAAATCATCCCAGAAAAACTCTTCTGTTTTTAAGCAATGAAAATCAAGATAAGAAAACCAATTCATGCATCCTACTTACACTTTAAAGCATTATGACGGCCATAACACGTTTATACTTTAAAGAACCATAGCATATCAATTAGCAAACATGCTTATGAAAATGTCCATTTCAAGGAACATTCTTACCATGTACATGGACTTGTAAATCCCAAGATGCTGACAACATGATATGCCAGCTGCAGACAGAGAAACTGATGAAAATGCAGTAATTCTGAATTTTAATATAATATAAACCATGTCAGCAACATTTTTGAAGAGCAGCTGCCAAGATTTCAGTCCAACTGAATGGATAATGTTATTTTTATATTCTGTTCTCTTCTGGCAAATTAGACTCTTTTCCCTTTTTTTTTCCTTATGATTAGCTTCAACTTATCAACAACAACAAAACTTCTGACTGAATATCATGCTATAAATTATCACCCTGTTTAAAATGAAAGACTAATTATAGTGATGAAAAATAAAGAGACCACACATTGCCAAGGAGAAAAATTCCAACAAAATAATATTATTTGTTATTTGAAATTTGATATGTACTATTGCAGGGATAAGTCACATTTAAAAATCTGTTTTCTGTTCAAATTTAAATTGCAATACATGGCATCTTGCTTACTAACTCAATTTCTTGTAAATTCATGTGAAAAATAAATTTGACAGACTGTTTTGTATTGAGTCAGATTTTCTTAGTGTTAAGCCAGTCTCCTGGGAATGTATAAAAATGCAAAATAAATGGACTCTGACACCACAGATCTTGCCAATATGATTGCCACAGCTATCAGAATAACAGTGTGGCTCAGGAACTCCACAGGACGATCTGGACATCAGTTGTTCAGCACCTTCCCCACACCCACAAGCAGAACAGACAAGCCCTGCTGGATGGTGATTATTTATAATGACTTCATTTATCCTAACCCTCTTTTCCCACTTTCTACAGTGTTGTCAAAATGATCTTCCAAAACATAGACAAGTCCAATGTATCTGTTTAAAGCTATTCTATTAATACAACCTTCCAAGAATTTGGGGAAAAAAAAACACAGTTCCTTAGTTCTTCATAATATGGCCCCTGCCTACCTTTCATCAGCGTCCCAGGTGGCTCGGTGGGTAAAGAATCCACCTGCAATGCAGGAGACACAAGAGATGCGGATTCAATTCCTGGGTCAGGAAGATCCCCTGGAAGAGGGCACAGCAACCCACTCCAGTTCTTACCTGGAGAATCCCATGGACAAGAGGAGCCTGACGAGATACAGTCTACAGAGTCGTGAAGAGTCAGACGCAACTGAAGCGACTGGGCACACACACACTACCTTTCATCTCATTTCTTGGTACATGCCCTGGAATTATCCATGAGTTGTGCTCTTACCTAACACTTCTTAATTTCTAAAGTTTACTCTTTCTCCTGCACCTCTCCTTCCTTGTACAAATCTCTCAGCTGGAAAAATCCTTCTGTATTGTAAATTTATTCAAATGTCAGATTTTTTTTTTTTTTTTTTTTTTGATGCCTCAACCTCCCCACAAACAATCTGTGAGCATCGTGGCCAGGAGACCAGGTGCACCAGTTTGATAAGGCTAGTTCCCCTCTTGCCCTCTCTGTGATATTCAAGCACACGAATGACATTTCCCCATGCCTTTGGCTTGTGTACTCTGCCCTGGTCTCCAATAAAGGCGCCTGCCCATGGCTACCCATTTGCTTGACTGGTCCTACCCCTCAGTGCTCACACATGATGGCTCTTTGCATGATATGCCAGGTCTCTTTCTTCTTCTAAGACCTGAGGAAGACTGTGATAAACCCTTTGCTTCCATCTGCTCCTCTAAGTGTAATGTCTATGGTCTTGTTGGAGTGTTTCTTAAAGACCTCACAAGGAGGACTTACTCTCCCATTTACGGTGTCCCTTCCCTTGACTTCCTAGGCATGCTTTACTTCAGTAAGCCTCCCTGAATCCCATGCTGGACCTATTCTTGTTCTATAGAATCCCACTACTTCCTCTAACTATTAGAACACTTTTTACATTCTGTTGCTTTTACTGATTCCTAAATAGTTTTGTGGGTAAGAACCTAAGTCAGGGGTTTAAAATGTCTTTACCATTTACCAGACATATAGCTTGGAAAAATGATTTAAAGTCTTTAATTTACAGTTTCCTTATCAGAAAAAAAAAAAATGAAGTTAATACATACTTCCTGCTTGACAGAATTATTTGGAGCAAAGATTGGGATAATCCCTATAAAGCCCATACCAACTGGCTTACTAAGTCATCCTATAATTTGGGGTCAAACTATGGCCTATTTCAATGGGAATTGTACAACTACCAGAGAATGTTTTTGTCTTTTAAAAAATTAGATTGTTTCAAGAGATTACTTTTCTAGAAATTTGTATGAGTTGGTAAAAGGATATATTTATATGTGATAGACATATACACACATGCAAACAACTGAACAATAAGACAAAACTAAGAAGGAGTTCACATAATAACTAATAGATAAGTAACATGACCTCAAGCAAGTTATTCTACTTTACAGACTTTAATATTCTAGCCTAAGGGACTTCCCTTGTGGTCCAGGGGCTAAGACTCCTTGCTCCCAATGCCAGGGGTCATGGTTTGATCCCTGGTTGGGGAACTAGATCCCACATGCTACACCTAAGAGTTTGTAGGCTGCAGCTAAGACCTGGTACTTCCAAATAAATGAACGCATAAAAATAAATATTTAAAAAAATATTCTAGCCTGAAAACTAATGGTCAATCTAGTAATACTTTAGTTATGTGTCAACTCTGTCATGAGAGTTGTGAATTCAAGTGTAGGCCTTCCAATTACTGATCTGAAAAAAGTTTTAAATTTCTTCCTATTTAATTTGCAATAAGTTGTTAAGGATAAACATCACTGCTCTTTTTACTTTTGCCATGGAAACATTTGACTTAAAAGATAAGGCACTTTTTCCATCCTTAAGAAGAATATATTTGAGAAGAGTGGCAAATCTGTTAACGTTTCATCATGTGGAGAATAGCAACACTTTTGGTCTGGAAATGGGCAGTTTCAAGAATGCATGGAATTGTGTACCTCAACAGCTTGCATTCTGGCAGTATGTCTCTTCAGAAAATTGGTTTTGAATGGAATTCAAGACAACTGAGAGTAACAGATTGGCTGTGTGGAAGGACATTTATTGTGCCTGTAGCACTGAGTAAGGACAATCACAAAGAGCCTTGTCTGATGTTTGAGTTCTAACTGCTCTTAAAGAGACCCAGACTCCTCTCTGTGTACCTACATTGTGCCTTAAGGAATGCATCATCCCAAATTGCATTTTAAAATGCAACGAGAGCTTCTGCTGATAGATATTTTTTCCTTTGGTGCCTATACTTTCTAATTTCACTCTGATGTTCACTCCTCACATATCAATCATTTACAGTCAACAACTTGAACAGGTCTGGCCTTGAATCCCCTTCAACCTGTGGGGTTGTGTCTGGATCTAGTCCAAATTCAAATCCAGCCTTTTAATTACTGGATTTGGTATTGGAGGTTTTTAAAACTGAAATATTTCCCCTCAGCAGAATGCAGGAAGAGATATTACTGTACCTCTCTTTATTTGTAGAACTGAAAAGTGATAGGCATTTCCCTTGTTTAGTTCATTGATCTGATCAAACCCTGATTTACTACAGTCAGATAGTATGGCATCAACTGCAAAAAGCTGAGGAAATAAAACACATTGCCCATAAACAAAACAAAATAGAACTACAGTTTGATCACAATCTCATATTTTAATATGGAGTTTACATAATTCACGCATAGAAGTTAGGGTTAGGGACAGTTTCATATATTCAAATGGACCCTGAAACATGAAGTATTTTCTTTAGTAAAGATGCTGTGTCCTGGGCCCTGACCACCTCTCCATCCTTATCTCTGCCCTCCTTTGCACTCTGGGCTATTGTCACAATGAGCATTTAGAGTTCTCTGAAATTGCCATGTTTTTTAAGAGTCATGAAACCTGTTTTGTCCCTCTCTCTACTAAAATTTACACTCTCAGTTACTTATTAGGCATATTCCTATTCAAACTCCAAAAACCAGTTTTGATGTTTCTTTATTGAAGTGAGAGGTCTGCCTCCCAGTAAACTTGAGAATGAGTCATAATTTATTCCCATGATTCTACTTTACTTATTTATTCTTCTTTCTTTATTTATTTATTCCATGATTAATATTTTATTTATTTCCATGATTCATGTATAGCTTGGGAAAAAGTATGAATGCAATTATAAGGTTTTAATGAATGAATAAATGGATGAATGGATGACATGGAATGAAAGACACTTAAGGACAGGAGGTGGAGAGTGCAGCAGGGAAGCATGGGCACAGGCTGATCTCTTGTACAGAAATGTGTGAAGACATGATTAAAATCGTGTGCAAGGGTGAAATGCAGTGGGTGACAAGCTGGTATGAGTATTGGATGCAGTGAAGTTGCATTCAGAATTAACGTACTAGGTTCTAGACAGTCAAAGAAGATTCTTGAGCAGATAAAGGAAATAGTAAAACATTATTTTTTGATGAATTTGCTTTTCTGATTGAATAAAGCCCTTGACCCTGCAAAGAAAATCAGACTTGTTAATAAAATCTGAAATGGGACAATAAGAAAATGATAGGGTTGATGTCACATGACCCTCGCCTCTGTCCCGTTGCATATAGATGGTGACTCTTGCTTTGCAGTGGTAATTTATAAAATGTTAAGCTTGAGATCTGGGTAAGTGAATGTCATCTGCAGGCCATAGAGGCTGCACTCTGAAACTCTGTCTCATTATGGCAAATAACATAGCAAGGAAGGAAGCACAGAAACATTCAACTACTGGAAGTCATAGTTCACAAGCAAAATGCCTCCGTGTGTTTGTCACTGCACATTTGCATTTTATAAATCATTTTATTTTCCACTGTGCTTTAATAATCATTTTAGCTATTTACCTTTACCCATGCAAAATTCACAATTTGCATCTGCAAATATCTGCTCCTGGATGCATCTGCCCACCTGCAGCATAATTAACTAACTGAAATTCTTTGACAATCTGAGATGTAAACAGTTTCCCAGCCTTGGTGTTGGTGAGTCTGTAAATATTAAAAGTTGATGCTTGATCTTTTCTTTCTTCCCTCCTTCCTCCTTCCTTNTATGTTTCAATACTACTCTCTGTGACAACCTAGATGTGTGGGACGGGGTAGGGGGTGGGAGGGAAGTTCAAGAGGGAGGGGACATATGTATACTTAGAATTGACTCAAGTTGTTGTATGGCAGAAACCAACACAACAATGTAAAGCAATTATCCTCCAGTTAAAAATAAATTAACATGCTGACATGGAACTGAAAGGTCTCAAAAGACTTTTTCATTCCTAAATTTCAAAGTTTTAAGACAAATATAATTAAGGAGTATTTTTTAAATTAAGATTAGATCATAATTTAAATTATCTGTCTATAATGAAATTTGAACTTGAGTATACCTAAAGGAATATCCCAGAGGAATTTTCTTTCAAGGAGAGCTTTAAAATGTTATATTTTGATAAAATTTCAACTTTAAAATGATCTCATCTCATTCACCCTTTTCAAGAGGGAGTCCAGCTCTGGAAATGCCTTGACTCATGGAGTTCCTCTCTGGAGGCAGAATAGAGACAGGCAATTTCTGCACTGGTATCTGGACACCTCACTTGACATTATGACATGTAGGCAGTGGTGAGGGCTAGTGTTGATGGGAAATGAAGAATAACAGAATGCAGGAAGGTAGGAGGAAGACGGGTGGTGGCAGAGGAAACGGCGGGACCTGCCTGGCAGGGCGATACCTCCAGCTGTCCAAGCTCATTATCAGTGTTGACTCTGCATAAGGGAAACAAGCTTCACACGTATTAGTACGTAAGTGTTTGCCAAGTTATACACAACTTGTACTATTAATAATACTCAGCCCTTCATCCGGCCTTAATACCCTCTTCCTCCTTCTTCTCTTGCTCCAACTCTTGCCTCCACCTGCTTGAAACCCTGCCCTGACAATAGCTTAGAGCTGGGGGATCCCTGATTGGGTAAGAGAACAGAATGGGGTCACAAAAAGAATTGTTATTTCCTGAGCCTCTTAAGCTTGGAGAGACCATTAAAAAGGATCCAAGTTGATGACTTGTCTAAATATTCTCCATTGTATAAAGTTGGACCTTGAAACTACTAGAAACCCATAATGTTAATAGCTAACATTTGTTTAGAGTTTACTAAGTGCCAAGTGCTATTCTGGGAGCTTCCTTGGTGGCTCAGGTGGTAAAGAGCCTGCCTGCAAAGTGGGAGATCCAGGTTTGATATCTGAGTTGGGAAGATACTCTGGAGAAAAAAATGGCAACCCACTCCAATATTCTTACCTGGAGAATCCCATGGAGAGGAGCCTGGTGGGCTATTATCCATGGGGTAGCAAAGAGTAAGACATGACTGAGTGACTATCTTGCCCATAAGCACAATTTCAAAGAGCTTATACATACTAATCCACTGTCACCCCAACCCAATGAAATAGAACCTATTACCCCCTTTTATAGAACAAGAATCTAAGAAGTGAGAAGTTAGTTGAGAACTCTATTACAAACTCAGATGACCTGGTTCCAGCTTCATTGCTCCAAACTGCCACTCTGTACTGCCTTGGTGTAGATATTGTTCCCGGGAAATCCAGAATCCATCTTACCGATAAGAAAACCAAGATCAGCGATGTAACTAGGCTTACTCACATCCTACATACCTAGTTCAAGGAATAGCCAAATAAATAACAAATCTTAAAACTCATAAGAATAGTAATTCTCCTCCTGTCTTTTGTTGACTCTGGCAGGGCTGAGAGTTGGGGATATCAGTGGGAACAGTCTTGAGTTTTTTAGCCTTGCTTCATACAGAAGCAGTTCCATGCCCTTGCTAGTTCTGTTGCTCTTTTCTGCGAGGTTCCACTTTCCTGAGAAAGTGGAACCCAAAACATGATCTGGCTGAACATCTGTCATCAAAGGCCCACAGTCCTTCAGCAGACAGTTTGTTACTGAACCAGGTTTGTGCAAAACACAGCAAGTCAAATGCTGAGATGTTAATAGATGTTAAGGTTTGCAACAGAGAAAAGGTTTATTCACAAGGTAGCCAAGCAAGTAGATGGGACAACAAATCTCCCACCTGTCCCCCTGAAGGTGAGGGGCTCAGAATATTTATGGGACAAGGAAGCGGGGTGGTCTGAGGTGTGGAGAGAGATGCTTGGAGGCAAGAAAAGGTGAAATGATGGGTGTTCTGTGCAGGCCTATATGAGTGCCATGCTTCTTCATAGGATGCATGTTCAGAAAATGGCAGTGTTAGCATGATCTGAGGGTAGCGTTTTGGACTACTGGCATTAAAAAAGTCATCCATTGGCACCTCGGGCAGACCCAGGTAGAGTCTTGAGCTGTTTGACCTGGGCAAGGCTAGCTCCACCTCCCTGAAAAACAATTTAAGCTACTGTTGCTATAGCAACCCACTCTTCAGAGGTGTTAGCCATAGCGGGCAGTTAAAGGAGTCTTGTGGTGTATTGTCTAAGCCACGTGAAGCTTGGTGAGTATGCAGCCTGCAGGAACAATCAAGGCACATTACAGGGCTACTTATTCAGCAAGTTACTGTTCAAGTGTTCTAACTTACGACTACCCTTGGTTTCAAGTTTACCCACTTTTTGAAAGAACTAAAAGAACATTCAGCCTCAAAGACAACAACAGCCGCCCTGAGCAGAATGTGCCCCAACACTGATGAGGTTTTCTTTTTTCAAAGTATCACAAACACACAGACTGCAGGTTCATGACCCAGACTGACAAGGGCTTAATCTCAGCTCTACCACTTACTTACTGTTGGGGGAACTAAGGAAAGTTACTTAGCCTTTCTGTGCCTCAGCTTCTAGCTCTGAAAAATGAAGCTAATTTTTCAGGGTCACTGTGGGGACCTGTTAGGAGGTAATACTTAAGCATTTGTTAGTGGCTTAGGTAACATTTGTTCTGCACAATTAACCCACCCTGAAAGATTGTTTATAAATATCTTGCTAAGGAAAAAATTTTGTCTCTTAAGTTCAACCAATGTGCAGCAGTTATATGTTTGAGTTAATCCAGGACAGCCTAGTATGAGCTTCAGTATTTCAAGACCTGGACTCCTGGTGTAACCTGAAGATATAGCCTTCACTATTCTAGAACATGGTTGTCTCAGGTAGTGCTAGTGGTAAAGAACTCGCCTGCCAATGCAGGAGACATGAGACGTGAGTTCAATTCCTGGGTCGGGAAGATCCCCTGGAGAACAGTATGGCAACCCAGTCCAGTATTCTTGCCTGGAGAATCCCCATGGACAGAGGAGCCTGACAGGCTATAGTCCATAGGCTCACAAAGAGCTGAACATGACTGAAGCAACAAACATTCTAGAGCATCCTGGATAGACAGACAGACAGAGATTCACTCAGTTGTGTCCACTCTTTGAGACCCCACTGACTGCAGGCTGCCCGGCTCCTCTGTCCATGGAGTTCTTCAGGCACAAATACTGGAGTGGGTTGCCTTTCAGAGTTAAGTATTAAATCACACACACACAAGCTACCTGAGGAAAAATAATAATTTTCAAAGGTCATATACTTAAAGTATACAAAGAGAACAATATAGCCCCTCCTACACAAGGTGTTCAGCACAGAGCCCCAATCCACAGTGGGGATGGCACACCACATTACTGCTTAGCTACATTAATATGCCTTTTTTTTGCTAGTTCTAAGCTTCTGAACTCACCTACTTCATTACCCTGTACACAAACCAATCCAAGACTCTAAAGCTGCAGCCTTCTTTTTCTTCTTTAAGCAAGATTAGATTCGGCAGCATGACATTCATCATCGTCTATGTTAATTTCTGCAAAGGAATCATTGCAAACCTGTCTTCATTACTCCTGTGCTGTACCCTAGTCCCAGGGAGTCAGGGAGTGGGGGGTGAAAGATTTGTTCTCCAACTTTTGTGAATTTCAACGTTTTTGTGTGTCTTTAGAAATTTTTCAGCATGTTTTGTTTTAATCAAGTAAAACATTTACCGACATGTACATTGTTTTGTGTTTTATTTGATATAATGACATATTGCGATATATATATCACACAAAATCATGATAAAACTATTGACTCAGAGGTGTTTAACCCTCTCAATAAATTTGCGTCTATGTTTCAAATGCTTCATTTTCCTGATTAGACAATAAAAATAATTTTAGAAATTATCAAAATCAGTCAGTACTTGAAATGTATAGCATACGCCTTCTAAAAATGAAACTATCTGTTTACCAGTTGAGAACTGTATTGTAGTTGAATCAAATAAAAGAAAGGAAGCTGCAGTTGAAGCGATTACATTCTATCTTCTTGGGTAGTAATTTAAATTTAAATCAATTTTATTTAAATCAATTCACCTTAACTTATATGCATCAATGCAATCATTATGAATAGTAGGTGGAGCAGATTTGCATAATTAACACTGAGATTAGTAGTAGGATAAAAAAGAAACTGTCATCTTTCTCTGATTACTCAAAGAAAACATTAAGGAATAAGTAACCATCTGGGAAGTCTGTGACATGAAAAGTGACAGTGTGACTTCATGGAAGGGACAAAATAAAAATAAAACTTTCAAACTAATTTTTATCCAGTCAATCCAACCAGATTTTCCAAACTTTATATCAATTCATTTTACTTGGTGTTAATCAACTTAAATATTTTAAATGAGGGTATATAAGAAGAAATCCAAATATAAATTTCTAAGATGTAAAATAAATTATTAATCAGTATTATAAAATTTAAGCTTGTTTCCATTTCACCAACCTATATTTCAAATTCATATTTATCATATAATATGCTTCATGCTTTTATTCTAAATCAATAATGAATTCTTATGAAATAGTCTTACAAAGTTTTGACTTGTAAAAAACATTCAGAGAGAAATTATCTTGGCATTAAAAAATCATTCTTTGGAAGCAATAGAAATTCAGATGTCCACTATGCCTCAGGCTGAGAAAGGATATTTATTAAATTAACACAATGGCATTTTTCTTTATGATCAGCACCATGATCTTATGTCATTGAGTCTACTTCCATTCTCTTGCCTGCCTATGACCTCATCGTCCTCAGATGGCAGAGACGGTCCTTTGTTTGTTCTGGGTGTGGTCTCATCCATCTTGGGTAGGACAGCAATGCAAAGCAGGATGCACGTGTATGACCAAAACAGAGGAATGCCAGCAATTTTAGGGGTTTTATTCTCAATTGTGCTTCACATTAATTTCCTGTGATTTATGTTTGAATCCTTAATTGCTCTATTTTGCAACCAGCCAGCAGCTGCAGATAATGCAGGTCAATCACCAGATTAGTCAGTCTCACACTTCTGAAGCCATTCTACGCATTTGCTAACCACATTTCAGAGCAGAAGCCACCACAGGCTCACAACAGGCAGATGCTTGGGTAAAGAAAGTTGGTTTAAAGACCTGTCTTTCTCAAAGTGTGATCCCTAGACTAGCAGCTTCAGCATCATTTTGTTAGAAATGCAAATTCTTGCACCTCACCCCAGATCTAGTGAATCTGAAATTCTGAAAATTGGGCCCAGCCATGTGAACTTTAACAAGCCCCTCTGGGTGATTGTAATGCACACTGAAGTTTGAGAACCATTGGGGGAACTTCCCTGGTCCAATGGTTAAGACTATGAGCTTCCACTGTAAGAGGCACAAGTTCAATCCCTGGTCAGGGAACTAAGATCTCGCAAGCCTTGAGAACAAAAAGAAAAAAAAAAAAGGTTTGAGAACCACTGGATTAGAATGATTTCCCAATGTCATGATTTTTTTTTAATTTATATGATTTTATCACAAAGCTTCAGAAGACNGTCACCAGATTAGTCAGTCTCACACTTCTGAAGCCATTCTACGCATTTGCTAACCACATTTCAGGGCAGAAGCCACCACAGGCTCACAACAGGCAGATGCTTGGGTAAAGAAAGTTGGTTTAAAGACCTGTCTTTCTCAAAGTGTGATCCCTAGACTAGCAGCTTCAGCATCATTTTGTTAGAAATGCAAATTCTTGCACCTCACCCCAGATCTAGTGAATCTGAAATTCTGAAAATTGGGCCCAGCCATGTGAACTTTAACAAGCCCCTCTGGGTGATTGTAATGCACACTGAAGTTTGAGAACCATTGGGGGAACTTCCCTGGTCCAATGGTTAAGACTATGAGCTTCCACTGTAAGAGGCACAAGTTCAATCCCTGGTCAGGGAACTAAGATCTCGCAAGCCTTGAGAACAAAAACAAACAAAAAAAAAGGTTTGAGAACCACTGGATTAGAATGATTTCCCAATGTCATGATTTTTTTTTAATTTATATGATTTTATCACAAAGCTTCAGAAGACCCAAGATATTGTTCACATTACAGTGTCTTGTATCCAACTATGAAAAATTTGGGGAAATGAATATTGGAAATTTATGAGTGGTCTAAAGAGCACAGTATTCTAAAACATAACCAATGTTATATTTTTAGGAGTGAAGTTTGGGTGTAGAAAATATGTGAATCACCTTTCCAAGACCTATAACCCACTGAGGCAACTGCTTCCCAGGGTCTTCCAAGGTGGGGCTACTATGTCCTGGCAAAAGAAGCTTGGGGTTGAAGGTAGGAGTTCAGGCCCTGGGAGACTTGGATCGCCATCATCATAGTGGGTACCTATAACACTGACTCATTTTCTCATTTATGTATTTATTCATTCCCCAAATATTTAATATAAAATCTGAGTTCATTGGGCCTGGTAAAAACCCTTGCCCTCACAGGATTATATCAGTTCTGAACCAGGCCAAGACAAGTCAGGACTGACCCATTAAGGCAGCTGAAGTTGGTGGGCAGGCATGTTGAGTGGGTGTAAGATACCCTTGCCCTCCCCACTCTCGTTCTTTTTCCCACTTTTGTCTTTCCTGGAATCTCCCAAAAGGGTGCAGGTGCCAGCCTCCAACGTGAAGTTTAGCATTCTTAATATTTACTACTACATTTAGAGAATCGATAAATGTACCTGAACTTCAACTGCTAGGAATGAATTTGCTATTGTTGTTTAGTCACCAAGTAGTATCTGATTCTTTTGCAACCTAACAGACTATAGCCTACCAGGCCCCTCTGTCCGTGGGATTTTCCAGGCAAGAATACTGGAGTGGGTTGCCATTTTCTTC
>SJYA01002742.1:3184236-3270948 GCA_006410615.1 Neotragus moschatus | reverse complement strand
AAAAAAAAAAAAAAGAATGGATAAATGAAAAAACAAACAGTGAGTCCCTTTTACTCTTTCTTTCTCAGACTTTCTTATTTTTAAAATCTTGTTCCTTGCCTGGGTATAGTTTTTTGTTGTTGTTTTATTTATTCATATGAACATAATGTTTTTAATGGAAGCATTTTATGGTAATATAAATTCATAGCCCTACTTTTTCTAAAAGTAAATTTAGGTCTTACAGTAACTTGCAATAAGAGATGCATATAGAACACATTTATTGGGGTAGAACTATAATACTAAAGTCATAAAAAGGAAGGGGAAGCATATAGTCTGGCCCCGAAGGCTAACATGTTATCTGGGCATGATTATTCTATTTTTGCCAACCAGAGAAAGAAGAGCTAAAGAATGTGTTGTTCTTAGAATGGCAAGTTTGGAAGCCAGGTTTTTAGATGGGATTCTTTCTCTAATACTAAACTCTAAAATAAAACCATCATACAATGTCTTATGTTGAAGACATTGTTAGATATTTTAGTCCACAACTTCAAAAGCTTTATAGAAAAATTTGATCCTTGCACTCTCTAAAAGATACAGGATAGCAGTGATGCTGGAGAGGACTTCAGTTAATGTCGCATAAATAGACAGCTCAACCATGATCTAATGTGACACCAGGACAGATCTTAAAAGTCACCAAAAAGTAGATGAGTAACATGTCCCTTAATCTTCACTAAAGGTCACTTGTCTATGCTTAATCTTTGAAGAGTAAAGTAATTGACAGGTCAAGGTCATTCTCCAACCAGAGTGTAGTCTTGGGATTTATGTTGCTGACTGATAGAAGACACATAAATCTTGTGCATCAAGGAAGCAGGTAGCAAAGCTGACACTCTATAAAGCAAGTTGAAAATGCTACCTCAGGTAGTTCTCTAGTGGCTTAGTGGTTAGGATTCTGGGCTTTCACTGCTATGGCCCAGGTTCAATCTCTGGTTGGGGAACAAAAAAAAAGAAAAAACAAAAACCCACAAAATACCCTGTTCCAAACTCTCTGTTCTGAGGGAAGATGAACTTCAGAATACCTGAGCCAAAGCCAAAATTTTCCCTGATAAAACACCTTTGCTTCTATTCTAGTACCTGCTTGAGGTCCCCAGAGAAACACACAAACCTACAGAATTGCATAGGACTCATCTTCCTAGCAAGAATGTTTAGCCAGAGCCTGGTATACATAAGTTTGGCCTGGAAAATTTTCAGAGTAGGTATCATCAATTTTGCCATTCAGCCATAGAAAAAGTCCAGTAATGTTCCTGTGGAACATTTGATTCTGAGCAGCATCGTTTCCTGACATGCCTGCCAGAGTGAATTAGCTGCAAAATGTACGGCCAGGCACCTGCATAACCTACCTCTCTGCATGGGGCTGTTTGAATTCTGGTGAGGACCATGGGACACAGCGATTGGAACTTGAGCCATTCTTTCTGGTAGAACCTGGTAGAAATGATGGCTTACCAAGACTCTTCTCATAAGATGTGCTGTTAAAATTTTATCATATGCCACTTACATGTGGAAGCTAAAATATGACAGAAATGAACCTATCTATGAAGTAGAAACAGACTCATGGACATAGAGAACAGACCCATGAGGAGTTCCCTGGTTGTCCATATATAGTTAAGACTCTGTGCTTTCACTACTGTGGGCCTGGGTTCGATCCCTGGTTGGCAAATTAAGATTCTGAAAGCAGCTTGGCTCAGACAAAAATCGAGAACAAACTTGGTGTTGCCAAGAGGGAGGGTTTAGGGGGTGGATGGAGTGGGAGGTTGGGGTTAGCACATGTAAGCTATTATGTACAGAACAGATAAACAAGGTATAGTAGAGAACTATATTCAATATCTTATGATAACAATAATGGAAAAGAATATTAAAAAAGAATGTGTGTGTGTGTGTGTGTGTGTATGTGTGTATAAAACTGAATCAGTTTGCTACACAGCAGAAATTGACACAATGTTGTAAATCAACTGTACTTCAACTTAAAAAAATTACATCATAAGCATACAGAAGCTTATCTACATGATTTGCTATGGCAAAAGGGCTTATGTTCCAGTAAGAAAAAATGACTTCCTTGAGAGTGAAGTTTGATCTCATCACCTTTTTCTTGGGTCCCTTAAATTTTGAAAGGCCATCTTTTGAAGGATATTTAGAACCTTTAATGGTTAGAGATCTATGTCCAGCCCCGTGAAAAAGTAAGGATTGTCCAATGAGTGAACAAGTTCAAACTGGTTTGCAGGACAATGAGATTTCTCCTTTTTTAAGTGATAACCCACAAGATTTCGAAGTTTTGAGCAGCTATCGCCTATGTTCAACCACTTTGTTTTAAGGTGCCTTTGTTTTTGAACCATTAGCGAAACTCTTACGCTAGCTGCTTAAGATACAAGAGTAACAGAGGTCACTGTCTTTCAGATGGTGTACAGTCCCCTGGTAGGCTCAGCCACATCCCAGTGCAAACATGCCTCTCTGCATACACTGAGAGACCTGGGGACAGATACACCTGACAGCCTGCTCCAGAAAGCTGCTCCCTGGTGTCTGCTCCAAGCCTTAGCCCCAGGTCATAATCTATCTAGCTGACACATAGTGAAAAGGGCCACCTCCAAGGTCTCAGTTTAGGGATGACTCTGAAAAACCATCCCAGTTTTAGAAGTCCTGATAGTGCAGGCTGAGGCCTTAGGTTGCACCTGCATCATGAGTCCATTTCTCCCTCTGTTGGAGTTTTGCCTCCCTCAATTCCTTAAAGCTATGTCTCCTGAATGAAATTCTTAATAAACTTTCTGCACGTGACAATTGGTCTCAGAATCTGTTTCCAAGGACCCAACTGACAACACACAGAAACCTGAGAACTTCTTTGTTACAGACATTTTCCATTTGTCTCCACCCTGTTCCATCTAACTTTCTGGCCTTTGTGGCTCACTTGTGTGAATTACATTAGCAGGGTTCTTGTGTCCCTGCATTCCTGTTGGATTTAGTCAGGAGAATGCCACAGCAGAAGATCCAGGGGAGAGAGGACAGTAAGGTGAGATTATCTATTCCCAGATTGAGGCTGGCTGGGTCATTTGATTGACTGAAGATCAATGCTGCTCTCAAATTGGCTTGGTCCACATGACTCTGTCCTTCCAGGTTCTGGCAGCATCTGCCTCTTCAGTCCTCTCAGATCCAGAGAAGGTAAATACTCTATTGCTATTATTACTTGTGGTTCTCCTCCACCAGCCAAACATTTGTAACTAGCCTCCCTTAACTATCCTGCTCAAAATACACAGATTTGATTAATCCACTTCCTTTGGGGACTAAGATTAATATAGACCCATCAAGTATAAGGAGAAAGTTGGTTTCCTCCATCGCTTCCTGCTTATACTAGCAAAGTTTTAGCACAGGACAATGGAAGAGGATACAAGGAAATATAATAATAGTAGCTAATATTTACTGAGGACTTAGTATGTTCAGGCACTACGAAAAAAACAAATCCAGACTTAGTCAAGGAGAAGCTTCATGTGAAAGGATTATTTCAGGGATGGGAGGTGGCAGTGGAAGAAGTTTATGGTAATAGGAAGAGGATTTTCATGTGATAGGGAGGATTCCCTGAAAATAAGACAAGTGCAAGTGTCTCAGAGATTAGGTAAAATGTGCTATTCTTTTAGAGAGAGGAGGAAACAAGGCTAGAAAGAATTGTAAACTGTGAGAGTGAGATGTAAGTGCTGGAGTGATTGATTTGATAGTTCAGAGAATGTGTTACCCTGAGGTCAACCTATTTTCTTAAGAAGCTGTTAAGGAAGGGCTGCAAGCTAAGTTATACTGAGGACAGGTCAAAGTAGAGGGGCTTCAATTCTTGTATCTCCTCATATCTAGAAAAGCACTAAAACGTTCGTAGTAATGACTGCTCCTAGTGACTAGCAGAAAGCTTCTGGAAAAATACGTGCTTGATTGCATGTATTCCCCCTTCACCAAAATCACATATATGCTGACCTTCCTCCCTGCCTCTTTGGAACAGTTTCTCAGAGTTATCTGAGGTGCTGTCTCCTGGGCTGCAGTCATTTTGCCCTAAATAAAACTTAACACAAAACTTTCAAACAAACAAACAAACAAACAAAAAAGTAGAGGAGATTGAGGGAAGATTGAAAATCCTAATCAAAGCTTGCTTAACAAACGTTTTGTTCTGATTGATCAGTGGGGACAAAACAGTTCAACTCATTATGAGAAAAAGAATAGGAATTTGAAGGATCCCTGTTTGGCCTTTATCACACGTAAACACGTAAGCACCCAAGTCTTATGTAAATCTATGGGGAAGGATCATTCTTTGCTGTAAACCATTTTCCAGAACACAAAGGGTAAAAGGATTTCTTTAACCATAACTATTTTCCAGGATCGCAGGCCTCAGGGCAAAATTCAACACTGTCAGCACTAATCTAAGAGTTTTATGTGCATGCTTTTATTTAATCCTCTCAACCTCTCTACTTGTTAAGTACAGCAGTGTGATTAAGAGGGGCAGGTTACTTTAGTTTCCTTTCTGTTAAAAGGATTAAAAACAGTTGTGACTTCATAGGATTGTGAAGGTTAAACAAAGTAATACAGGCATAGATTCTTCTGAAGCAGAGTGAGTTTCCACTATACCATGTTAACTGTTATCACTATAATTCTCTCAATTTCTCAAATGAAGAGAAAGTAAGTTATCCAAGTATGAAAAGATTAAAACTCACCCAGATGAGCCTTTTATCCTCTCTCCTCTACTGCACTCCCCATGTGGAGAAAAGGATACAGTGGGAGAAGTCTTAGACAAAGTGGTGAATTTTCCAGAACTGCTGCCTACAATTCAAGAAGAAGGAAGAAACAAAATCACATTTTCACTTATTACTGACCTGAGGGATTTTGAGGCGGTAGCAGAAAAAAGCACTCTTACCTGCTAGAATTGTTATCAAGCTGCTAGCAGAGTCTGTGACCACCATGGCAGTTCTTTTCTAGATGAAGTAAGGCTGTAAACTTCTGCAAGCTGCTGTGCTTTATTTTCTGCTAGCCCAATTAACAAAATCTCTCTTCATACTTTATAACTGGGATGGTGGTTGTTATTGTTTAATAATTTTGTTTCCTCTCTCTTGCTTTACTTTATTTTCTAGAGGAATAAGTTAACAGTAATATCAAATGCCCTTCTCCCTGCTGAATCTGACCAAGTACTGGAAAATCTAGAGCCTAAAACGTACCACTTGGTTGGATGTTGATAAGGATAGGGGATTATTGCTAATTTTTTTATGCATGATCATTGACATACCTATTTTATTTGATGTCTGGAGCTGACCTAAAGTCCTAACTCTCTATACAACAAACATTTTCCAGTAATAATCATGACATCAAATTGATAATGGCCAGAAAAACTGACAGTATATTTTTAATTGATTGAATTTTGTATGTATAAAACATGTCAGTAAAATAAATAACAAAACAAAGATTCCATACCTAAAAATATAATGAATTCATCCTGTTTACATTAATTTTAAGGGAAAAAATTACACCAACATGTTGGCCTTTCACAGTAATGAATAACATGTTACTCAAAAACTAGATTCACTTCTTGGTGGGTGTCAAGCCAAAAGACACAACCAAGCCAAAGATCAGGAGAAAGAAGGAAGGGGCTTCTCCAAGGGGTTCAGGCAGTCTACAGAGCCCAGGCTTTAATGAATTGAAATCCAAAGGGTCAGAAAAGATCAAAATCATCACCCCTTAGGTTGCAGTTGGTGTGGTGATTCAGCACAAGCTAATCTTTACCATTGAATAGAACTGGGAACCTTTATAACTAACAATACTGTTGTTACTGTTGTTATTTCTTTTGCCTTATAACAGTAGCTTGTTTCTTCACTGTTTTATCCCCTTAAGATCATTAACTACTGAGACATGTTCAAGGGCAAGCATTGCAGCTAGACTTAGTCACACAATGATTTAGGCCAAAATAGCTTCGCTTATGCCAAGAAAGCCATGCCTGGTTTTCTTTCCCCAGGAACCCTCTACCGTATCCTCCTACAATTAGAATTTAATTGCATTTAAACAAGAATAATTCCAACTAAGATAAAAGTATTATACAAGGTCACGGAGATATTTCATGTATGAATTAAAACTTGTCAGCTTTCTGCTCAGGGATTCCAACCTGCTCCAAGTCCCAGGTTTTAGTGTTTGTCCCAAATCCTGGTACATCTTTATTAAATCAGGCCTAGCTCATATCTGAAGTCTGTCCACAAAACTAAAAGTTGTTTTGACATTAGAAAATGTTAAACTGTCAAACAAAAATATTTCACCTTGCATTGAAACTGTTTCACTGTTTTAAATTTTAAACCCAAATAACAAATCCAAGTGGTCACACAGAATAATGGAATTGAAGTATTCAAGTTCTCTTTACCTTTACCATTATTATGCCATTATTGTTCATCTATTGTCTAGATGCAGGAGTATTAATACCAAGAGGGCCTCAAATACAAACTGTGTCTCTGTAACCTCCCATCCAACCAATGTAGTTCAACAATTCAAAACCTTTAGGAACTTAAGAAATCAATGTTTGTAGTTCAGCCCAAATGCTTATACGTTCAGGGCCAATTGTGTCCCAAGAATTTTCTGTCATTAGAATACAATGTTTATTTAAATACAAGCAGTAAGAGGTGCTAATTTGAAGTTTATGTATTATTCAACCCTATAGAGCAACTATTTACAACTAAATAAAAAAATTTTTTAGGGAGAAGTATTTTATCACTGACATTGTTTAGAACTGACAGTGGATGGTCAGTTTTTATTGCTTTTTCATTCTTTACAGGCAATGTACCCCTATCATTGCCTGCGCCTAGGGTGGACCACTTCCACTGCCTCAGCATTAGCCTAGCACTGGTAGATGCTGCTGCTGCTGCTAAGTCACTTTAGTCGTGTCTGACTCTGTGTGACCCCATAGATGGCAGCCCACCAGGCTCCCCTGTCCCTGGGGATTCTCCAGGCAAGAACACTGGAGTGGGTTGCCATTTCCTTCTCCAATGCATGAAAGTGAAAACTCAAGTCGCTCAGCCGTGTCCGACTCCTAGTGACCCCATGGACTGCAGCCTACTAGGCTCCTCCGTCCATGGGATTTTCCAGGCAAGAGTACTGGAGTGGGTTGCCATTGTGAGTAAGTATATATGATCAACACATTGGTATATGAGTGCCCTTATTCTTGGGTTCTACATGCTTAAGTTTTTAAAGGTGAAGTTTCACAATGTCTACAACTTAATTTCAATAACTAAAACAAAAATGGGCTTTCCTGGTGGCTCAGTGGGAAAGAAATCGCCTGCCAATGCAAGAGACTCGGGTTTGATTCCTGGGTCAGGAAGATCCCCTGGAGGAGGAAATGGCAACCCACTCCAGTATTCTTGCCTGGGCAATCCCACAGCCAGAGGAGCCTGGTGGGCTACAGTCCATGGGGTCTCAAAAGAGTCAGACATAACTTAGCAACTATACAGCAACAGGATACAAACAGCACGTATACAAGAAAGATAATAATGAAAATAAGATGAAGTGTTAACAATTATTTAATATAGGTAGTATACNCAGTATTCTTGCCTGGGCAATCCCACAGCCAGAGGAGCCTGGTGGGCTACAGTCCATGGGGTCTCAAAAGAGTCAGACATAACTTAGCAACTATACAGCAACAGGATACAAACAGCACGTATACAAGAAAGATAATAATGAAAATAAGATGAAGTGTTAACAATTATTTAATATAGGTAGTATACAATTCTTCAAATTATTATGAAAATTTTCTTAATGAAAAACTGTAAAAAGTACTACCTTTACCCAGTGGCAAATTCAGTGAAAGAAGACACATATGTGTATAGATATACATTTATATTTTCAGTTACATATTTCATATTTTCATTACATATTCAGTTACAGTTTTTTCTCATCAACTTTCCCACATATAAATACAGTTTTAATCACATATACAATTTGGATTCTTAAAGAATTGTCATTCTCTAATTTGAAGAAATTATCCAGTTAATGTTGAGATAATCTATAGTTTTTGATGAATGATTGACTGTATTTTTTTCTTTTTTTTTNTAGGACTCCTAGCGACTCCACAGACTACAGCCCACCAGGCTCCTCCAGCCATGGGATTTTCCAAGCAAGAGTACTGGAGTGGGGTGCCAGTGCCATGTTCTGCAAATAGCAGTATTTCATTCTTTTCTGTGGCCAATATTCCATGGACAGTCCCATTGTTTTTTAAAGGGTACATCAACATCAGTGAAACCTAAGTTCAGATTCTAACTCTAATGACTTACTACTAGTTGGATCTTGAACAAGTTACTTAACCTCCATAAATCTCAGTTTATTATTCATCCATAACATGCAAATGATAATATTGACTCTGTATTCATTTGAGGAATACTAAGGCAGTTTTTGAAGCTACTCTTAATTCTTCTTCTTCTTAATTTTTAACATTTAATCAACATATTATTAGTAAGAGAAAAAAATTTAATAAAATTTATTAGTGAAAGAGGAAATGGGGATGGCTGATAACATTCATAGGTAATATTCAGGATCAATGGTTTTATTTTCTTCTATTGTCTCAATATTATATCAAACCTTTAGTAAAGGTTTGCTACTTACAATAATTTGTGTTAATACTGCCTTGCAACAGAGAAGAAGATAGTCTATTTTCTTTTGTCGAAGAGGCAGGCAGAAAGTTAATAGTAGCCACTAGGAAGTGAGCCAATGATTTTGGTAATATGAGAAGATACTTGTCAGAAATATCAGACAGAAAATATGCTGTCCATATTAAGAGAGTCTTAGAAATCTTAATTATCAGGTAGACTTACAATAGTAAATGGCACAGAGTTATGAGCCATTTTAATTGAATGTTATAACCAGTGAGGATTCCAGAGAGCTGAAATACTCAGAGAGCTGTTGAACAGGCTAGGCTGTCCATTCAATAGGCATCTGGGTTAAAAAGCTGTCCATGTACAAACATATTAGAAGTCTACAGTCAATACAGCTGAGACTCTGCCTAACATGAATAAAAAAGCACAGATTCTTTCCAGATCACGGACTTCAATAGTGGGAAAGAAAAAAGGGAAGTTTGGAGCAATCAAGGATTGACTTCATAATTTTGCCCAGAGTTTGCTCATCCTGTTCTTTTTTTCAGTGTTTGACCATTTGCATTTTCTTTTCTCTCCAGTCTTTAAATGGGGCAATAGTTCTTGATTATTTAGTTTTCTGAGAAATGGCAAAGGGACATAATGACCTAGAAACCCACAGTGGGGCTAGGTAGAGGGTTGGATTCTTTTTGATAAGGCAAAGATAATTATAGAAGCTTAGTAATTTGTTCAGGTTGCAAATGTGGGGGATGCTCTTTGCTGACCTTGCTATTTTATTTTGGATTTGTGAATAATGAATAATTTGTTTTAGGTCATTCAAAGGGTTTAATGTCACATCCAAGACTTTGACCCTGTCATTTTTAAGTGCCTGGTTAGATAGAATAATCATTGCTAAGGCCAATGGGTGCTTTCCTTAAATTAAAAGGTTCTCAGAATATGTTCAAACTCAATAATATTTCCATAATTGTTTTGTGAAAAATATTTTAAGGAATTATTACTTTAATAACTGTTAAGAATCAAATTAAAATGTGTATTCTTATGCAAAATGAATGCTGTGTTCTTATAAACTGTCTTATAAATGTCATTTTTAATGGAGTCTTCTGTTGAAAAAAAATGTGGTCATGATTGCATAAACACTCTAGTTGTAAAGGTATTATATTTATCCATATGTGTTTCATGTCATTTGGACTAATGTGTTTCCTTATTAATTTTTTTATTAGTCATTCAATCTATTATTATAGAAAGCATTTGAAATGAGTCACAATTTAAAAGAAAACATAAAATCAGGCCTTTGAGATAGTGATAGAAGAGTAAAAATGTTCAGTTGGTGATTCAGAAAATAGGGCAATAATTATACCAGAAACCTTTTGTTTTCTTTTTTTTCTTATTTTCTATTTTTCTATTGAAATATAGCCAATTAACAAGATTGTGATAGTTTCAGGTGGACAGCAGAGCAACTCAGCCATGCATAACATGTATCCGTTCTCCTCCAATCCCCTCCCACTCAAGCTACCACATAACATTACGCAGAGTTCCCTGCGCTATATAGTAGGACCTTGTTGGTTATCATTTTAAATACAGCAGTGTGTACATGTTGATCCCAAACTCCCTAGAGAAACCCTTTCTTTCTAAAGATGGTTTACAAGTAAGAAATTAGCAAGCACAAAATTTACATCAGCTAAGGTAAAAAGAAATATGATGAGTATTGCATTTCTATCTTGTATTCAAATAGAAAAAAGAGAGAGAGAGAGAGAGAGAGAGAGAGAGATCTCTCCATGTCCTGAGCTCTAAGAGTTTTTGTGACATACATTCTTACAAGACTTATAGAAGCTGATGTTGACACCCCACCCAGATCCTCTTCATTAGTTTGGCATGTCCATCACAGAATTCCTTACAGCTGCATCTTTCTCTGGAGGGTTTCCACTGACTCATGAAGGAACCACGAAGTCCAGAGAGGCCTGGGAGGTGTTATGCTAACTTCTTCCTGAGGTCATTTGTGAAAAAGAATGAACTGACATAATATTAACAGCCTCTTAATAGGCAATCTTGTAGAATACTGCACACTCCACAGTGCCTTTTGAGAACAGCTAAGGCTAACCTTTTGCTGAAACTACATGTCTACCTACCTTCTTTCCCTTCTCCAATACTGCTGCTGCTGCTGCTAAGTCACTTCAGTCGTGTCCGACTCTGTGTGACCCCATAGATGGAAGCTCACCTGGCTCCTCCCGTCCCTGGGATTCTCCAGGCAAGAACACTGGAGTGGGTTGCCATTTCCTTCTCCAATGCATGAAAGTGAAAAGTGAAAGTGAAGTCGCTCAGTCATTTCTGACTCTTAGCGACCCCACTGACTGTGGCCCACCAGGCTCCTCCGTTCATGGGATTTTCCAGGCAAGAGTACTGGAGTGGGGTACCATTGCCTTCTCCATGTCCAATACTATTTCCCTACTATTTCCCTTAATTTCTCCACAGGATTTTCCTGTGAATATTCCTTCAACAAATCATTTGCCAAAGAAATCTCTTCTGAGAAGGCAAAATATATTTTATAAAATAGGAGCAAACCATTTTGCAAAGCTGAGAGTACCATTTTCCTCAGGTAGCTATTTCTTGACCCTTCATTTAATAAAACCTGAGTGAATATTAATTCTTATTTTTTAAAGGTTTGATGTAAAATGCCCTTGATCTTTTTAAAAAATTTATTGTAGTACAGTAGATTTACAATGTTGTGTTAGTTTCTGGTGTACAGTAAATCCATTATATATATACATATATTCATTCTTTTCATAGATTACCTTCCCATATAGACCATTATAGAATATTGAGTAGAGTTATCTATGCTACACAGTAAGTCCTTGTTAGTTATCTATTAAATATATAGTAGGGAGAAATATCAATAACCTCAGAAATGCAGATGACACCACCCTTATGGCAGAAAGTGAAGAGGAACTAAAAAGCCTCTTGATGAAAGTGAAAGAGGAGAGTGAAAAAGTTGGCTTAAAGCTCAACATTCAGAAAACAAAGATCATGGCATCCAGTCCCATCACTTCAGGGAAATAGATGGGGAAACAGTGGAAACAGTGTCAGACCTTATTTTTCTGGGCTCCAAAATCACTGCAGATGGTGACTGCAGCCATGAAATTAAAAGACACTTACTCCTTGGAAGAAAAGTTATGACCAACCTAGATAGGATATTCAAAAGCAGAGACATTACTTTGCCTACTAAGGTCCGTCTAGTCAAGGCTATGGTTTTTCCTGTGGTCATGTATGGATGTGAGAGCTGGACTGTGAAGAAGGCTGAGCACCGAAGAATTGATGCTTTTGAACCATGGTGTTGGAGAAGATTCTTGAGAGTCCCTTGGACTGCAAGGAGATCCAACCAGTCCATTCTGAAGGAGATCAGCCCTGGAATTTCTTTGGAAGGAATGATACTGAAGCTGAAGCTCCAGTACTTTGGCCACCTCATGCGAAGAGTTGACTCATTGGAAAAAACTCTGATGCTGGGAGGGATTCAGTTCAGTTCAGTTCAGTCGCTCAGTCGTGTCTGACTCTTTGCGACCCCATGAATCACAGCACGCCAGGCCTCCCTGTCCATCACCCACTCCCGGAGTTCACTCAGATTCACGTCCATCGAGTCAGTGATGGAGGGATTGGGGGCAGGAGAAGAAGGGTATGGCAGAGGATGAAATGCCTGGATGGCATCACTGACTCAGTGGGCATGAGTCTGAGTGAACTCCTGGAGTTGGTGATGGACAGGGAGGCCTGGCGTGCTGCGATTCATGGGGTCGCAAAGAGGCGGACACGACTGAGCGACTGAACTGAACTGAACTGAGTGTGTATCAATCTCATTCTCCCAGTTGATCCTTTCCATCCCCTTATGCACTGGTAAACATAAGTTTGCTTTTTCCATCTGTAACTCTGTTTCTGTTTTGTAGACCAGTTCAGTTCAGTTCAGTCTCTCATTGGTATCTGATTCTTTGCGACCCCATGAATCGCAGTTCATTTGCACCCTTTTTTATATTACACATATAAGTAATATTATATGATATTTATCTATCTCTCTCTGACTTACTTCACTCAGTTTCTAGATTCATCCATATTGTTGCAGATGGCATTATTTTGTTCTTTTTTATGTAACACCTTTGACCTTGTTTCTAAGTCTCCCTTAGATTTTCTCTGCTTGTCTATCTTTTATTATTGTGTGGCCCCCAGAGGATGTTTTCTGACTTTGACCAAAGAGAAGTTTGATTAGTATTTGTCCAAGAGGCAGAGGCAATTTGAATACAGAGGTCCAATCAAAGTCAAAACAACTAGAATAAGACAATTTGTCAGAGAGCTCAAGGCAACCAGGGGGTTTTGAACAAAGAATACGTGCATGGAGATCTCTAAACCTGTGTTTATGCTCAGAAATCCCCTCCATATGACTCAGTATTTTCAGCAAATAAAATAATCTCTGTGTACCTCATTTTCTCCATCATTAAACCAGATGGTAAAAACACTTGTCTGCTTAGATTGTAGCAAAAATTAAAATATAATATGTATAGAGTCTCTCATAGAGTAAGTGATAAAATGGCTGATTGATTAATAGATACCAGCTCAGTTATTTCCTTAAAAGCCACCTCTTTAAGTAAACACATGCAATATTAAAGAACATAGAGGTAATTCCAAAAAATGTTTCAGAAACGGAAGAACCCATATGTGGAAGATGTGTCTTAGAAGAAGGAAAAATAAAATGTGTGTGTGTGGAATAAAGAGAGATATTTGGTCTAGAATGAATTCATAATAGTCCTTGATTATATTTGCATTTGGATTCAGAAATAATAGAAGCAACTAATCCAATAAGGTACATTTTATTTAGTAAAAACATTTTACACAAAGAGTGATAGTATTAGAAGAAGGAAAAGGGTTATGTTTTCTTCCAATAAAATAACACAAAGGACACAGAAGTTGTATGGATCCCTAAAATACATGTTTACAGTCTAAAACTTAGCTGTTTCCTATGTTAAAATTGGGCTTCCCTGGTGGCTCAGACAGTGAAACTTCTGCCTGAAAAATAGGAGACCTCTGTTTGATCCCTGGGTCAGGAAGATCCTCTGGGGAAGGGAATGTCTTCCCACTCCAGTATTATTGTCTAGAGAATTCTGTGGACAAAAGAGCCTGGAGGACTACAGTCCGTGGGGTTACAAAGACTCAGACACAGCTGAGTAATAACACATATAGTTCAGTTCAGTTCAGTCACTCAGTTGTGTCCAACTCTTGGGGACCCCATGAACTGCAGCACGCCAGGCCTCCCTGTCCAACACCAACTCCCGGAGTTTACCCAAACTCATGTCCATTGAGTTGGCGATGCCATCCAACCATCTCATCCTCTGCCATCCCCTTCTCCTCCTGCCCTCAATCTTTCCCAGCATCAGAGTCTTTTCAAATGAGTCAGCTCTTCACATCAGGTGACCAAAGTATTGGAGTTTCAGCTTCAACATCAGTCCTTTCATATTAGGTTAAAGTTAAAACATTGTCTTATGAGCTATTGTTAGTGAGGTATTTGGTAGGGTGTTTGTTTAGCAAATGAAATTTCTTATATCTACTTCTAAATGGAAAGGTTAGAATAAAGGAATCTGAGTAGTCTGATACCAATGAGAAAACCATTCGTTGCCTGGCTTCAAGTTTAAACCACAGCAGTGATCCAGACAATTGTTTCGGGTTAAAAGCACTTCATAGCCTCATGGATGGCTTATCAAGAGCTCAGAAAGAATTCCGAACACTTCCCAATATTTCCTGAAGTGTGTCTCATGAGGTGCTTTTTAAAAATAGGACTTCATGATGAAATGCTTGGGAATATAGAATGATATTTATTTGTAGATTTTTCAATGCATATTAAAATGCATGTTAGCATATTTGGGGCTTTGAATAAAACTCTGTATTAAAAATAAGTTGGGGGGCTTTCCTCATGGCTCAGTGGTAAAGAATTCACCTGATAATGCAGGAGACACGGTTTGATCCCTGAGCCTAGAAAATCCCATGTGCTTCGAAGCAACTAAGCCCATATGCCACAACTATTGAAACTGTGCTCTAGAGATCTCAGTTCAGTTAAGTCCAGTCCCTCAGTCATGTCCAACTCTTTGTGACCCCATGGAATGCAGCATGCCAGGCTTCTCTGTCCATCACCAACTCCCCAAGCTTGCTCAAACTCATGTCCATTGAGTCTGTGATGCCATCCAACCATCTCATCTTCTATCATCCCCTTCTCCTCCTGTTTTTGAATTTTCCCAGCATCAGGGTCTTTCTAGAGCTCTGGAAGCATGCAAATACTAAACCCACATGCTGCAACTATGGAAGCCCATGCACCCTAGAGCAAGAAGTGAAGCCACCACAGTGAAAAGCCTACTCATTGCAGCATAGCCCCTACTCACTGCAACTAGAGAAGCCTGTGCATAAACAAAGACCCAGCACAGCCAAAAAGATAAATTAATACATAAAATTACTTTTTAAATACTATAAAAANCTGGGGAAGGGAATGTCTTCCCACTCCAGTATTATTGTCTAGAGAATTCTGTGGACAAAAGAGCCTGGAGGACTACAGTCCGTGGGGTTACAAAGACTCAGACACAGCTGAGTAATAACACATATAGTTCAGTTCAGTTCAGTCACTCAGTTGTGTCCAACTCTTGGGGACCCCATGAACTGCAGCACGCCAGGCCTCCCTGTCCAACACCAACTCCCGGAGTTTACCCAAACTCATGTCCATTGAGTTGGCGATGCCATCCAACCATCTCATCCTCTGCCATCCCCTTCTCCTCCTGCCCTCAATCTTTCCCAGCATCAGAGTCTTTTCAAATGAGTCAGCTCTTCACATCAGGTGACCAAAGTATTGGAGTTTCAGCTTCAACATCAGTCCTTTCATATTAGGTTAAAGTTAAAACATTGTCTTATGAGCTATTGTTAGTGAGGTATTTGGTAGGGTGTTTGTTTAGCAAATGAAATTTCTTATATCTACTTCTAAATGGAAAGGTTAGAATAAAGGAATCTGAGTAGTCTGATACCAATGAGAAAACCATTCGTTGCCTGGCTTCAAGTTTAAACCACAGCAGTGATCCAGACAATTGTTTCGGGTTAAAAGCACTTCATAGCCTCATGGATGGCTTATCAAGAGCTCAGAAAGAATTCCGAACACTTCCCAATATTTCCTGAAGTGTGTCTCATGAGGTGCTTTTTAAAAATAGGACTTCATGATGAAATGCTTGGGAATATAGAATGATATTTATTTGTAGATTTTTCAATGCATATTAAAATGCATGTTAGCATATTTGGGGCTTTGAATAAAACTCTGTATTAAAAATAAGTTGGGGGGCTTTCCTCATGGCTCAGTGGTAAAGAATTCACCTGATAATGCAGGAGACACGGTTTGATCCCTGAGCCTAGAAAATCCCATGTGCTTCGAAGCAACTAAGCCCATATGCCACAACTATTGAAACTGTGCTCTAGAGATCTCAGTTCAGTTAAGTCCAGTCCCTCAGTCATGTCCAACTCTTTGTGACCCCATGGAATGCAGCATGCCAGGCTTCTCTGTCCATCACCAACTCCCCAAGCTTGCTCAAACTCATGTCCATTGAGTCTGTGATGCCATCCAACCATCTCATCTTCTATCATCCCCTTCTCCTCCTGTTTTTGAATTTTCCCAGCATCAGGGTCTTTCTAGAGCTCTGGAAGCATGCAAATACTAAACCCACATGCTGCAACTATGGAAGCCCATGCACCCTAGAGCAAGAAGTGAAGCCACCACAGTGAAAAGCCTACTCATTGCAGCATAGCCCCTACTCACTGCAACTAGAGAAGCCTGTGCATAAACAAAGACCCAGCACAGCCAAAAAGATAAATTAATACATAAAATTACTTTTTAAATACTATAAAAAATAAGTTGTAATTAGAAGATTTAGGGTTACTTTATAGCCTGAGATAAAAGTTATGGATTGCCATCAGTCAGAGTGGTAGTAACAGAAGATAGCCTTCTTCCTTATGCACCCAAGATTTCTGAGCGTTTACCAGTTCCCAACAGTAAGGATTCAACCAGACTCATTTTAGTCTCGGTATAAAAAGCAGGAGCATGGGTGCTGAAGGGAGGCTTCTTGGAAAGCTGAGCTTGAAGGCAAAAAAAACGGGTACATCCCAGGCTCCCACAGCAGCCATAGTATTTGTTAAAAGTATGCAGATACTGTTACAAAGGCTGGCTGTTTTCTTTGCTGTGCCATGCTATGCTTAGTTGCTCAGTCATGTCCAACTCTTTGTGACCGCATGAACGATAGCCCCCCAGGCTGTTCTGTCAATAGGCTTCTCCAGCCAAGCACTCCTCCAAGGGATCCCATCTCTGTCTATTCTTAGTTATGGTTATAAATATGGGTTGTTGTTGCTTTGTTAGTCTCGCAGTCGTCTCTGACTTTTTGCTACCCTAAAGACTGTAGCCCTTCCGGCTCTTCTGTCCATGAAATTCTCCAGTTAAGAATGCTGGGTTGGGTTGCCATTTCCTTCTCCAGGAGATCTCTCTGACCCAAGGATCAAACCCAGGTCTGCTGAATTGCAAGCAGATTCTTTATCATCTGAGCCACCAGGGAAGTTCTCTATTTCTAAAAGTTTATTGGCTTCCTTGACACCAAGAGAATCGATCAGGCTTTATGTCCTCTGTCCTTGCAATTACACTTCTAGGGATTCTTGTTACATTGAACTACTGCTGCCGAGGACTGAAACGCTCACCATGGAACCACGGGCTCAGAACATCAGTGGCACTTGAGCGTCTCTGGTGGAACAAACAGGGCTGCCTGGTCAAGTGGTGAAGGTAAGACTCTCTAGTGGAAATTACGGTCTACAAAGCTCTGAAGATCTAGGCATATCTATGAGGCTATTCCTACAGAACAGGCTGGAGGTCTGATAGAGGGGAGTGCATCTTTGCTTGCCATAGTGAATACCTTTCCAGGGTAACAGAAGAGAAATGTTACCCTCACCCCAAATGGTTTCATGCACAAAAGACTGAACTGTAGACATTCTAGCTCTTCACACTCTGAACTTGGAGTTCATATGTAAGGTTGGTTCTCAGAGTTCCAGCCAGCTCAGGGGAACCACTTCACTCCTCATTGCCACACATTTCTTGCTCCCTGATGACCAGCTTCTACAAGGTTAAAATCATCCTTTTATTGTGTTCTTTGTTTATCACTTAAACTTGTTTTTGACACTTTAGTCTTAGGTGAAGCTGACTAAATTTATATTGAAATATCTAAGAAAAGCATTCAACTTTTTATTTGCAAAATCAGGAAGTCTATTTCAAGGTTATTTTCCATCCTTACTCATCTGTGAAGTCTCAACAACTCTTCTAGCTAAGAGATTAAAAAAAAAAAAAAAAACAGTTTAGTGTATCTTTCCTTAGGATCCCCACATTAGAGTTTAATTATATATAAACTAGGATTTTCCAAACTTATTTTGGTCCTTTTAATATCCCCTCAAACTGGGGTTCCACAGAGCATAATCTTTTAAGTGCTTGACTGCAAAGTGCATTATTAGGTTTTTGCATCTCATAAAAGTATGTAAAGTAGAAAAATGAGAGGAGATAACTAAACTTTCCCATGCCTCATTTCCCCCATCTCCTAAATTGAATTAATATAATCTGTCATATTTCTTTCTGTCTGTGACCTTGGAAAGTTTCCAGTAGAAAAGACCTGTAAATAGTTTTTTTATATTTTATATATTCAGTTACTCTTTCAGATAGGCAAATGAGGTAAAGACATGTTATACTTTATCTGTAAAGCTTTCATTTAGGTCTTTTAAAATCATGAATGATTGTTCAGACAGCTTTCTATCAGCATGATTTTTTCAGGGAAACTGAGGCAGAGTTATTTGTATGCTTATAGTCACCACAGAATGAATCAAGAAATATCATCTCCAGAGACTATTGGTGAACTCCAAGTATCACTGTAATTTGAAGTGTGTCCAAAAAATGAAAACAAAAATGATACCAAACTGATTTGTCAAAGAAATCTTTAAAAAATCCTGTTGCTGATCGGGTTTTATGTCTTTTAAGTAGCAGAAATATAACCAACAAATTACTTTATCCAGGTGATTCCTACCTTGTTGTAACTGAATCTTGAAATCACTCTCCTTTTACTTCACGACTGAAACCTCACATTACAGGTCTCTATCTTGCTTGAGAAAAAATAAATCTATTTCTTTCTAAGTTACTAGAGATTTGTAACTCAGTGTTCCTGAATTCTGTCTCCTTCGTGACTCATGAAAGCTCTGCTCGGAACCCCAGCAGTAACACATGTGTCAGAGAGAAAGGATGAGTAGGCTGGGCTGAGAGAGCTATCCAGGCTATAGTTCTGACTTCTCAAGTTTTTGGAATATGCAGGCAATCCAGTTAACAATCTTTAATATGGCATAGTTAGATTTCTCTCTCCTTACGCCTTTGTCTAAATGCTTGTTCAGTCTGGGGAGAACCATGGAAAATCTGAGTAGGGTCAGTTGTCTAATTTAGGTCTTTGGAAGCAAAAGACTTTCTTGGGTTTTAAAAAGACCATTTTTTGTTAGCTAGTAAAAATTAAACAACAATTTGAGATCCTCGTAAAGAGGCTTGTATTCAGGTTAGAGCTTGGAAGGCAGAGGGACAGATAAAGTTGCCTGAATTGTGATGAGTAAACCAAGGCCAATACAACTACACAGAGAAAAGAGAGATGATCCAGGATAGTAGCAGCTTATTTTGCAAACACTCCTTTCAACTAGAAACATTACGCCTCATAATTAAGACATGGATCTAACCTAATGGTTGTCCAGTCTTGATTAGAAACGATTAATGTCATGGGTGAGTGTGAAGTTTATAGTACTTATAATTATTTGGAATTTAAGCAATGAGATATTGATTCTCGTCTTCATTAAGAGTCATTTTTGAACCTGCCATCATTGTAATACACACAAGCATTTAAACAGTGTCTGTGAATTAAGGAGCTATTTATTTATTTTCATATTAGATTTTTTTTGACTTAATTTTTTAATTCTCTGTAAGATGTATCTTTGATAAGGAATACCTTATCATTGTAAGTTATTTGTTGTTGATTAAAGGTATTTGAGTGATTAAAATTGTATTACCCTCAAAGCTTTTACTTTTTATTTTTCTGGCTATTGTTTTTCTTGGTTCGTTTGTATTAAGTAACACAAGTTAGTCTATGTAATATAAATGAGGAGAACAGTTCCTTCTATGTAATGATTGTCTTATATGTAGCTCACAGACCATGTATTCCAGTTAATAAAATTCCTAGGACAATATCCTTGACTTTCACGTTCCTAGACCACTTACGTAATTGCCACTTTCTCCCTGTGATATAACTATGAGGTCTTATAATTCTCTAGTATTTAAGACATGATGCTAAAGACTTTTATTTCTCAACATCTCCAAGCTGAAATTCTTATTGTCATCTACAATTCATCCTTTTCAATTGCAACACAGACGGGGAAGGCTGCTTATCAGCAGGTTTGGCTCTGGCTTAAACCATCCACTGTGATGCTGTTTCTGGCGTAAAAAGACAGATCCTTGAATACCCGCTTCCACTGATTACTTTCCCATTTATTCCCCAATAGCACATTGATTAAATCTAACATAACACCTCCTGACTGAACTTGCTTTATTCTGGCCCATCCTCAGCTTCTTTGAACTGGAGCCTAACTTTGGACTTGTGTTTGGCATTATAGGCTTCTGGAGAGCTCTATATCTTCTTTCACATTTCTTTGGTTGAGATTTTTTGGATCTACTTAGATCTTAGCCTACACAGATGGGTTTTATTATAAAGGGTTTGAGCCAGTAAAATAGGCGTTCCCAAATCCCTGGACATCTTCAAAAACAATTTGCTAAAGAAACAACTCAGAAGAGAGAAATTGAGTTGTTTGAATGTCACACTAAACCAAACTACTACTATGATAAACGGAGATTGCTAAGTATGAAAAAAGTTTCAGTAGACATCTAAGTGCCTACGTACTGAATATTTCTTCTCACTCTCTTGGAAACAGTGTTCTATTATAGTTTAATAAAACTGTCCCCTGTTGTACTCCATTTTTGAGAACTTAAAGACTATGGCTTAATCATGGAATAATTATCTAGATTTATTTTTCAACAACTGGAATCCTGGCTCCATGAATAGAATTGAGGGATGTTTACTTATATTTTTTATGACTGTTTGCCCTCATAAAAGAATCATGGCCTTTGTCTACTGAGTTTTTCAAGGACCTCCCCAGTCATGGTTCTAACCTACCTCCTCACCAAAATATACCTGTATTTAATAAGAGCTTTTTATACACTATTTTCCAATGGGCATAAATAAATGTTCCTTGGCCAAATCTCCTTAATAGAATGGCAGAACGTTTGAGGGCAAAGACCATAGGAGGCACATTTTTATAGTTTTCTACAGCATTATATGCATAGTAAGCTCTCATCACATTATTATCCAAATGAATTTAAGGGGAAATTCTTTTTCTTTAGATTTTCAAATTAGATTTTCTATTGTCACCTAAACTATACTTCCTACTGGAAAACATTGCATTTTCTTTTCTTTTTCAGAAAACAATTAGTCATTAAGAGTATCAAACCCCCAAGGGCAGGAAAAAATTATTTAAACCTCACTGCATGTGGTCTGCAACAGGATTTTCTAACTGGGGAGACTAATCAAGCTCATTGAATGTTCTAAATGTATTTTCTATTAAGGGGGACTGCTCTAAGGCCTACTGCTCACACCCTTGTCTTTAGACTTGTTAATTAACTAGCAGTTGAACAAAATTCATTCTGAGGAAGTAAGTTAACTCAAGATAATCCAGAAATGAATTGTCTGTTAGGATTACAGCCTTGAATTCTCACCACATGGCCACATTGAAAAATGATAGTCGAGCTGCAAGGCCAGTGTTTTGTGAAATAAAAGGGAGGATATATGACTGAGAATGTGTTTTTATGGTGCTGACTTCATCTGCACAGATTTTACCTTCTTGATTTAATTCAATTCAATTCTTGGCTCAATCAAATTCTTCAAGTTGTTTACTTAAGTAGATGATTAAGTCATTTAAATGTAGGAACCAACTAGGCAATATGAATTTGAGTAAGTAATTCCAAAGAAAAATGCTAACTATGCCTGAAATTGCCTTTACATTTTTTGTGTGCAATATTTCTTTTCAGTCTTTATCTTGTTTCCATCTCTTTTGCCATCATAGATTCATAACTGGATCTGCTAGTGAATATATATTCTCATATAGACTTACACATGGAAACCAATTCTTGTGTCAAATCTGATTACAACAGAATATTCAGCAATAGCCTTTCCTTTACCATCTGGAAGAACTGGAGATTAAGACCACTGTCATTGACAGAACTGGGGGACATTGTCTGGGGTGAGTCCTACTGCTTGTATAACCCCCAAGTCACAGTATCCCTTTGTTTCCTTCCTCTGTCTTGCATGTTATTATAATCTGTATGTTTTTGATCCTGGAACCATACCCTAGACCAAAGTTCTCTTATCTAAGACTTTGATGGCTGGGATTCTGGTAGCTCCTATTAGAGTTCAATAAGACTGCAATATGTGTTTGTTGGGGGATGAGTGTGTAGTCACTTTTGTGTGTTTGTGTGGGTGAAGAAACCAGAGACTGAATCAGATTCCCCCATGTTCAATCATTCCTGGAGCCCTACTGTATAAGAATTTAAAACTTATATCATGGAAGTTCTTGTTGGCATTTTCAGATGATACTTGGTGATAATGCAGCATGCTCAATGATATATATATATATATATATACACACACACATGCACACACACACACATATATATATATAAACTTTGCAAATCTGCCAATTATATAGCTGCCTTTAGTAGGTTACCACCTTATAATTTGCATACTATATATCCATGAGAATAAATGTGTCAGCTAATCTTGAAATCATCCTGTTTCCTTTCCTTGGATCACAATTTCCAATACTAGGTCCTTTTAAAATCTTACTGTTCAAGATAATGAAAAATAAAGTCACAACAGCACATATATATGCAATACCAGATGGGACACACTTTCCAATATGGTGCTTTCGTTTCATTCTTTGTCCTCACACTGGCATTTAACTTTCCTAGACACAGAGGTGTGAAGCACCATCACCATGTGCTAGCTGCCTGAGAAAAGTGTGAACTGCTTTTTGCATACATTAACTCATTTTCAAGAGACTATACAAAGCATTATGCTAGGTGTTTTTGCTTGTATTGTCTCATTTATCTGGAAACCACAAAACACTTTTGTATTCAAGAGTTCCCTAATTGTAGAAAAATCTTGTTGCCAGGTCCTTATCCATTTGTTTTACATATGTCTGTATCACTCAAAATCCCCTCTTAAGACCAGGAAATGCTACTTTGGAAGGATGGAGAGTGCCAAATGGGAGTTGAAATGACAGAAGGATATGAAGTGAAAGTGTCTGAGACAGAAGAGTCAGAAAACTTGCAAATAGAAAGGGGCATAGAGGTGAGTGTTTTTGGCAGTAAGAGCTATTTTTCTCCTCACTTAATTCATTTCCAAAAGTAGTTAGCAAATGAGACTGATGCACTTAACAGCATAAAATGCTTAATTCATATGAAGAATTCAAGACAGTTTATTCTTCATTAGTTCCCATCTAAATCACCAAGAAAAGAGTATCAAAATTATCTAAGGAAATAATATATTCCATATAAATATCAGTTTAAATCCTGATTTGCGAGGTAGATGGACAAGTAGATAACAGATAGGGCTTTCCTGGCACCTCAGACAGTGAAGAATCCACCTACAATGCTGGAGACCTGGGTTTGATCCCTGGGCTGGGAAGATCCCCTGGAGGAGATCATGGCAACCCACACCAGTATTCTCGCCTGGAGAATCCCCATGGGCAGAGGAACCTGACGGGCTACATGCAGTCCATGAAATTTCAAAGAGTCAGACACAACTGAGCAACTAAACACAGCACAGGAAGTTATAGAGGCATATACTTTTTTTAATTCAAATGATTTTTAAAGTTTATCATAGGAATATTTGAATAGCAGTTTTTTAAATTAATTTTATAGGAGTAGAGTTGTTTACAATGTTGTGCTGTTGTTGTTGTTCAGGCACTAAGCTGTGTCCAGCTCTTTGCAACTCCATGGACTGGAGTGTGACAGACTTCCCTGGCCTTCACTATCTCCCTGTTTGCTCAAACTCATGTCCATTGAGTCAGTGATGCCATCCAACCATCTCATCCTCTGTCGTCCCCTTCTCCCGCCCTCAATCTTTTCCAGCATCAAGATCTTTTACCTCTTTGCATCAGGTGGCCAAAGTATTGGAGCTTCAGCTTCAACATCAGTCCTTCCAATGAATATTCAGAGTTACTTCCTTTGGCTGGTCCCTTGCAGTTCAAGGATCTCGAGAGTCTTCTCCAACACCACAGTTTGAAAGCATCAGTTCTTCTTGGAGCTCAGCTGTCTTTATGGTCCAACTCTCATGTCTGTACATGACTACTGGAAAAACCATAGCTTTGACTATAGAGACCTTTGTCAGCCAAGGGATGTCTCTGCTTTTTAATATGCTGTCTAGGCTTGTCATAGATTTTCTTCCAAGAAACAAATGTCTTTTAATTTCATGGCCACGTTAGGTTTTCTTTATTTTGAAGAGAGATAATGTTCATTTTTTTTGGACTCAAATTCTTCAATGATTCTCAAGTGAAAGATGATAGTATTTAAAATTCAAAATCAGGCCTACAAAATCCTTCATACTCTCCTCCTTAAATTTTATCTCCTGATCCTATCTTCCAGATCTCATCTCAAACATTTGTATCTACCAGTGCTGAATTCACTTCTATATAATTGAACATATTAGCTCTACTTCCTAACTCTGCACTTTTCAGTAGTACTCCCTATGCCTAAAAATATTTTCTCCTTCTGGTCCAATTATCCCCCACGTATCCTTCAAAACTCAGTTCAAATGCTACTTTCACTTTGAATCTTCCTGATGCCTTCCAAAAGACTGAGGCTCTTCCTCTTGGCCCCTCTTGTGCAATATGTCTTTTTAAACTTATTACCTGGTGCACAGTGGCTTTAATATATGTAAGTCTGCCTTACCACTAAAGTTTAATCCTGGATCATGAACACTGACTTCTTATCTTTGCATCCCCAGTGTCTGCTGCTGTCCTTGCCATATTATGTATGCTTCATGATTTTCTTTGCTGTCTAAGCAAATGAAGAATAGATGGATAGATAGATTGACAGATGGATCATGACTTTAAGTGTATAAAGCAAGCAAGTCTTTCTAACAAGAGTTTCGTAGAATGTGAAATTACTGCACTTGCTAGCAAGAATAGGAGCTGTGACTTAAGTAAGTGAAAGTCACTCAGTTATGTCTGGCTCTCTGCAGCCCCATGAACTGTAGCCTGCCAGGCTCCTCTGTCCATGGAATTCTCCAGGCTGGAATACTGCAGTGGGTAGCCATTCCCTTCTCCAGGGGATCTTCCTAACTCAGGGATCAAACCCAAGTCTCCCGAATTGCAGGCAGATTCTTTTACCATCTGAGCCACCAGGTGTAGTTATAAGATTTCAAAACTTGATCACATTGTAAAAATCATAGTTTTCAACAGTGAGAGAGAGAGAAGAAAATACAAAAAGAAAAGTATTTTCTGTGTCATAACAATCCCTTATAATAAAATTTAATGCTGGATAATTCTTTCAACCTGGAAATGTAAGCTATTGGGCATTTTAATTTTAAATCATTTTAAACTGTTGGTGATTTTTTTTTTCTAAAACTGAATTAATAGCATATTTCCTCACTA
This sequence comes from Neotragus moschatus, assembly GCA_006410615.1. Classification (NCBI taxonomy): domain Eukaryota; kingdom Metazoa; phylum Chordata; class Mammalia; order Artiodactyla; family Bovidae; genus Neotragus; species Neotragus moschatus. The sequence continues at coordinate 3,245,527 of SJYA01002742.1, read as the reverse complement.
AAAGTATTTTTAAAACAGTGTCTAGACAACATAGTAAAAAGCAGAGACATTACTTTGCCAACAAAGGTCCGTCTAATCAAAGCTATGGTTTTTCCAGTATTCATGTATGGATGTGAGAGTTGGACTTTAAAGAAAGCTGAGCACTGAAGACTTAATGCTTTTGAACTGTGGCCTTGGAGAAGACTCTTGAGAGTCCCGTGGACTACACGGAGATCAAACTAGTCCATCCTAGAGGAAATCAGTCAGTCCTGAATATTCACTGGAAGGACTAATGCTGAAGCTGAAACTCCAATACTTTGGCCACATGATGTGAAGAACTGACTGATTTTAAAAGACCCTGATGCTGGGAAAGACTGAAGGCAGGACGAGAAGGCGATGACAGAGGATAAGATGGTTGGACGGCATCACAAACTCGATGAACATGAGTTTGAGCAAGCTCTGGGAGTTGGTGATGGACAAGGAAGCCTGGCGTGCTATAGTACATGGGGTCACAAAGAGTTGGACACGACTGAGTGACTTAACTGAACTGAACTGTCCTAGGAAGAGTTAAATCGCATAGGACTCTTTTCTTGGAACTGGTAATCTGTTCTAAAATGTAATTAGCTCTGAAAATTATGAGAGGAATGTTCATTTCAAATAATGGTAATAGACACTGTAATCAAAGCTTACGTTTTTTTCTCTGCATTTATTTCCCTCAATAAAAAATTGTTTTATTGCCTCTTTGGGGAAAAAAGAAGGTGCTCATTTTCCCTATGATTCTTAATTAATTTGCTTTGTAAAACCTTTTTTTAAAAAAAGTTCTAGCTGTTTGCAATAATTACACACAGAAAACTGATGCGAAGGTCATTCTCTAACATGTGGAAATGGAAACAGATTCTTGTTAATCAGGATAACTTATAGATGAAGCAAAACCTCATTGTGTTTCAGGGGAAGGGTGAGAGGAAAAATATAAAACAGGGTGTTAACAGCATGAGACGAAACGGGGAAAGAGGTTCTAAATCTGAATGGTTTTCAAGAAAGGCGATCTTCAGACCACGATTGTGGACAAAGCAGAGGATGATTTTAAAAGTGCTATCTTCCCAAGCGACTCTTTCCTCCAAGAGAAATGAACTAAATCTGTAGTGATGATAATGCACATTCAGGAGGATTTTGGTCTGCTGCAGACAGGTGTGCTGTTGGTGGAGCGTCAGTCAAGACTTTTTCAGAAGATTCAAGGAAAAGTTAACCCACCATTTCTTTGTCAGTCGGTGCTTTTGTTCAAAGCCCTGGGCAAGCCCAGATCCCCAGTCGCTAACAGAGATGTTTGTCACTCCTGGGGTGCACTCTGCCTCAAGCCCAGCAGCTGTTGTTTAGTGATAGATCAGTGAAGCAAAGCATTATGCAGTGATGAAAAATAGATCTTGCATCGCTCTTTGCATCCTTACCCCTTTGTTCTACATTCTCTGGGATTCATTTAGCGATAATCACTTGTTACTGAGGGGCAACTGTCTCTCAGACAATGATGATGGAGTCACCTTTGAAACAAGTGCAAATGGGGAGAAATCATTTTCCAATATACCCTTTTAGAATTCTGTTAGATAAACCGGTGCTTACTCAGAGAGGCTGCCCGGAATGTAGATTATACTCATCAATAAAAAAGTGAGAAATTTTGACTTCTTTCCTTTTTTTTTTTTTAATCAATAAGATGTTAACTGGTTTATATTCTGGAATTTCTAATAAAATTTTACTAGGAGATGAGGAATCTGAAATAAGATATAAATATGTGAAGTTTTAAGGGTTTTTGTGTCATATCCTGATATATTTTATCACACCTTATTTAGTTTCCTTCACTTTATTTTGGGAGGAAAAGTCCTGGTTAAATCTCATGCACTCCACTGAAAATAGAAGTTTTGACTGCAGTCTTCTAATTCTCTAAGATAAATTGTTTGCAATTTTAATAGGACTATTTCCCTTATGCTCCTGCAACTCCCCCTAAAGTCAATGACTTTGGTACAGACTTTCAGATCTCAATATAAGTAATTTCCATCTCAGCCTTGGAATGACGATCAATATTTTGTGATTTCTTCCACATAATTTAATCCATTAGATTTATTGGCAATGCCAATGCCAAGCATCAAACCTTTAATGAAAATGAAGATTAATATTTGACCAAGTAACCTCAAATCAACAAATGTCTGAAGCACTTGCGTTGCCTGCACTGAACATTGATTTCTCTCTCCTGAAAGAAGTCTTGTACAGTGCAGGACACTTACCTGACTCATATTCCTTTCCACATAAGTAGGAGGAAAGTGCTTTGAAACAGGCATCAGGGAACAGGACCTCTTTGGATTTCAGCTATGCCTTTGCTAACAATGCAACCCTAGGTTAAAAGGACATTTTACATTTCACATGTATAACCTATTTTTCTCCAAAAACATCTATTTGAATTTATTACAGCAGACATTCTTTTTTGTTTTTTAATATACTTCATGTGTTGCTTTGTGTGTGTATGACTATTTATATGTATTCACCAATTTTTATGTACAATTTGATGAGTTTTGACAAATACATATCTTGGTATCATCACTACAACAACCATGAGTATAGAGATTACTTCTATCCCCAAAATGTCTCATACTGCCCCTTTTGCAAATGTCCTCATCTTTCCCGCCATCCACTAAGTCTGACAAATACTGATCTTCTTTAGATCATGTAGCTTAACCCTCTTTAAAATTTCATATAAATGGAACCATGCAGCATGCAGTATTTGTTTCTGCTTTTTTTCACCCACTTAGTATGAATACCTTTGAGATTCATCCATGTAATTGCAGTTCTCAATACTTTCTTTGCATTTATTGTCAAATAGTATTCCTTTGCATGGATGTACTACAATATTTTTATTCCTTAAGCAGGTTACAAATTGTGAGTTGTATTACAGTTTTAGCTGTTATGAAGAAAGCCACTGTGAATATTTGAGTATAAGTCTTCGTAAGTTTATATAATGTCTAGGGTAACTACCTAGGTGTGAAATTACTGTGTTCTATGATGAATGAATGTTTAAATTTGTAATGAGCACTCAAGCTACATTCCAAATTTACTATACTGGTGTTTATTCCTACCAGCAGTGTATGAGAGGCTTGGTTGCCTTACAGTCTTGCCAAAGCTAGATATTTTAAGTCCTCCAATAGGTATGTAATACTATCTCATTGTAATATATATTTGGATTTCAAGAGTGACTAATGATACTTTTCCACTTTTAATGGGTTCATTTGCCCTTTGGTATGTATTTTGATGAAATGTCTTTTCAGAACTTTTTAGCTTTTTTTTTTTTAACAAAATTAGATATTATACTGTTATTGAATTATAAGAGTTCTTGTGATTCTGAATACAAATTCTTTATTGGATATATGTTCTGCCTCAAATATAGTTTCTCTATTTATGTTTTGCATTTTCACTTTCCTGTTGTTCATTGTTCAGTCATTAAGTCGTGTCCAACTCTTTGAGACCCCATGGACTGTAGCACACCAGGCTTCCATGTCCTTCACTATTTCCCAGAGTTTGCCCAGACTCACTTTCACTAAGTCAGTGATGTCATCCAGCCATCTAATCCTCTGTCCCCCTCTTTCTCCTCTCATCCTCAATCTTTCCCTGCATCAGGTCTTTTCCAGTGAGTCAACTCTTTGCAGTATCTTTTGAAGAGCTTTACTTTCAAATTTGTTAAAGGTTAACCTATTACTTTTTTATTCTTCAAGATTTATTTTTTAAGTTTTTTCTAACCCAAGATCACTTACATTTTCTCCTATATGTTTTATTTTTGGATTTTATTGTTTTCATACTAACAATTAGGTTTAAGATTCACTCAGATATTTGTCACATAGAAGAGGAAAGGGTTGAAGTTCAATTTTCACATATTGATATCTAAATGTTATAGCATCAGTATTGAAACAATGGTCCTTCCTACTGAATTGTCTTTGTCCCTTTATTGAAAGTCAATTAGCAATAAAGGTGTGGGTCTATTTTTGAACTCTATTCTGTTACACCATCTATCTGTCTATCCTGTTGCTAATGCCATGTTATAAACTACTAATGCTAGCAACATGCTATAACATTAACTGCCTTAACTTTGTAGTATGTCATGAAACCAGATAAAGTCCTGAAATATTAAAATCAGCCTGTCTATTTCTAAAAAATATTTGGAGGGAGAATTGATTATGATGCAGTAACCTAGACAGCATATTCAAAAGCAGAGATATTACTTTGCCAACAAAGGTCCGTCTGGTCAAGGCTATGGTTTTTCCAGTGGTCATATATGGATTTAAAGTTGGACTGTGAAGAAGGCTGAGCGCCGAAGAATTGATGCTTTTGAACTGTGATGTTGGAGAAGACTCTTGAGAGTCCCTTGGACTGCAAGGAGATCCAACCAGTCCATTCTGAAGGAGATCAGCCCTGGGATTTCTTTGGAAGGAATGATGCTAAAGCTGAAGCTCCAGTACTTTGGCCACCTCATGCGAAGAGTTGACTCATTGGAAAAGACTCTGATGCTGGGAGGGATTGGGGGCAGGAGGAGAAGGGGATGACAGAGGATGGGATGGCTGGATGGCATCACCAACTCGATGCACATGAGTTTGAGTGAACTCTGGGAGTTGGTGATGGAAAGAGAGGCCTGGCATGCTGCGATTCATGGGGTCACAGAAAGTCAGACATGACTGAGCAACTGAACTGAACTGAAACTATAGCTGAATTTTGGGGAAAAAGACATCTTAAAATATTAAAACTTCCAGTCATGAATCGTCTGAGTAATTTAAGTGTAGCTTCAATTTTTCTCATGAATAGTTTGTAATTTTCAGGGTGCAAGTCTTCTATAGTTTTTCCTAAAGTTTACCTTAAGATTTTATTAAGTCATTGCAAATTGTTTTAATTTTCATTTGGTAGTATTAATATATTGATATATTATAATCGACTTTTTTAATCTTCATGCAACCTTACTAAACTCCCTCATAAAGTCTAGCAGAATTTTTAGGATTCCTTAGTATATTCCTTAGGATTTTCTATATAGTAAACATATCATTTTTGAATTATGACAGTTTTAATATTTGATTTCAAAAATTCGTGTTTTCTATTTCTTTTTCTTACTTTGTGCTTGTTGGGACAGTCAGTACAAGGTTGAATAGAAGTGATGAGAAAGGGTGCCTTTGTGTTCCGGATCATGGGTGGAAAGAGTAAAGTCTTCCACCATAAGATGATCTTAGCTGTAGATTTTGCATCAATCATCTTAATTAAGTTGAAGAATTTCTCTTTTATTCTCTTTTTTAATTATGTCAAAAGAGTTTTTGAATCTATTGTGATAGTCATTTTTTAGCATATGAATATAGTGAATTGCATTGATTTTGAATACTAATCAACTTGTCTCCCCTAGGGTAAAACTCACTGGTTCATAATTTATTTTTTTTAGATATTATTGAATTTGGTTTCCTTGTATTTGGCTAAGGAATTTTTCTCTTATGTTTATAACAGAGTTGGTCTGAAATTCTCCTGAAATGACTGGCTAATTTTAACATCAGCGTGACACTGGCGTTATAAAATGGTTAAGAAACGTAACTTCTTCTTTTATATTCTGAGAGAGTTTGTATAGAATTGTTACTAGTATTTCTCATACATGTAGTAGGATTTGCCAATGAAGCCACCTGGGCTGCACATTTTATTTGTGAGAAAGTTGTGGATAGGAATAAAATTTACTTAACAGATATTGGGTTATTTGGTTATTTCTTCTTGAGTTAGTTTTGGTAGTTTGTGTCTTTTAAGAAATTTTCCATCTCATCTAAATTGTTAAATTTATTAGCATAGTCTTATTCATAGTATTCTTTTGTTACCCTTTTAATGCCTGTGGGACCTATGCTCATGTATTTGCTTTTACCCCTGATACTGGTAATTTGTGTCTTCCCTCTTTCATTGTATTGTGGTTCAAAATATGGCCCCTCTTGGTGAATGTTCTATGTGCAACTGGAAAGAGTGTGTATTTTTCTTTTTTGAGACTGTATGTTTTTAAACATCAGTTAAGTCAATTTGACTGATGGAGTTGACTAACTCTGAGATTCTTACTGATTTTCTAGCTATTTCTTTTACCAACTATTGAGAGAGGAACGTTGAGATCTCCATTTAAAGTTTTGGATTTGTTTGACTCTCTTCCATTCTTTCACATTTTGCTTCCTGTGTTTTGAAACTCTGTTATAACTTACTTATGCGTGTATGTATTTATTTATTTTAATTTTTGGCCAAATTCTGGAGCATGTCAAATCTTAGTTCTGCGAACAAGTTCTGACTGAACCTGCACCCTCTGAATTGGAAAGCAGTGTCTTAAACACTGAACTGTTGGGAGGTCCTGAAATTCTATTAGATTCATGCATATTTAGCTTTGTCCTATTCTCTTTATAAAGTTTTTATCATTACGAAATATTATTCTTTATCTGTAGTAATATCTCTTGTTTGAAATATACTTTGTCTAATATTACTACAGACACTCCCACTTTTTCTCTTGTTCATATTTGTATGGTATATTCTTTCATACTTTTTAATTTATTTGTGTTTTACAGTGGTTTGCAGTAGATGTTTTGTAGACATTGTATGGCTTGGTCTTGCTTTTTAAAAATCAGGTCTGATCATCTCTGTCTTTTAATTTAATTTAATGGCAACAGTGGGCAAAACTTCATTTGTTCCTTCCTGCAGAAACTATAATAAAAGATAAAAGCTCTTGCCCATAGTTTTCCTTTCCCTTTGCCACCTGACCTTGTAGCTTCCTTGTGCCCCTCCCACCCTATTCCTCTTGGGAATGGAAAGGAAAAAACTACCTTTCCAATGGCAATTATGTTGTATTTGGCTAAGGAATTTTTCTCTTATATTTATAACAGTGTTGGTCTGAAATTTTCCTTAAATGACTGGTTAATTTTAACATCAGAGTGATGCTGACGTTATAAAATGTTTGAGAAACGTACCTTTAATTTTCTAGTAACACACTATAAAGTATGTATTTTCTCATTTTCTAGTTTTTAAAGCGGGAGGGTAAATCTGGTTATTACTCCATCATCATAGGAAGAGAGAAAAGATAATACTTTTACTATGACTTTAGAGTTACAGAAAATGCTGCTCAGAGAATTTGTCAACTTCCAAGGCCACACAATCAATAGCTATTTACCTATGTACTCAGTGTATTTGTTCAGTGTGGTTAGGTTGTAATTCTGTCTTGTATGGTCAAACCTATAGTCTTTCCAGTAGTCAGATATGGATGTTTGAGCTGGACCATAGAAAAGGCTGAATACCACAGAATTGATGCTTTCAAATTGTGGTACTGGAAAAGATTCTTGGGAGCCTCTTGGACTGCCAGGAGATCAAACCAGTCATTCTTGAAAGAAATCAACCCTGAATATTCATTGGAATGATTGATGCTTAAGCTGAAGCTCCAATACTTTGGCCACCTGATGCAAAGAGTTGACTCATTGGAAAAGATCCTGATGCTGGGAAAGATGGAGGGCAGGAGGAGAAGAGAATGACAGAGGATGAGATGGCTGGATGGCATCACTGACTCAATGGATATGAGTTTGAGCAAGCTCTGGGAGATAGTGAAGGACAGGGAAGCTTGGCGGTGCACTGTAGTCCATGGGGTCACAAAGAGTCAGACATGACTTAGCAGCTGACCACCACCTCTAACAACTATCTTATTTTCCTGAGACTGCTGTAATAAATAACTGTAATAACTTCAGGCAGCATGCATTCATTCTCTGATGATTCTGAAGACTAGATGTCTGAAGTTAATATCACTGGGCCACGAATCAAGGGGTGGGCAAGACCACACTCTCCCTGGAAGCTCTAGAGGAGAATCTCTTTCTAGCCTCTTCCAGACTCGGGTGGCTGCTGATATTCCATGGCTTGCGGCTGCATCACTGTATCTTTAAAGTTGGCATTTTCAATCATAGGGTTATTATTTAAAACAACTGGAGATTAATGCATCATCTGATCTTGATGAATTCATGCTTGGTATTACTATATCCTGGGATTATGGCACAGTACCTGAACGGATAGTCAGAATACAAAATATGTTAAAAAGGGATAACGCCAAATGATGATACACATATAAGATGTGGTGTTCACTTCAAAGCAAATTGAAAACAAAGACAAAACCTGAATATCTCTGAATTTCTTCTACTATGTGCAGATATGGGAGCTAGGCTTTAAGGAAACAAAACTAGATCAAAAAAAAAAAAAAAAGAAAACCACACAACACTAATAGAGCCAAAGGATTCTCTAGCATGGAATCCAATTGGTGGTAAACAGAGGAGCTAAATTCCTGAGTCTCTGATGAGAAACCAAGAATGAGAACCTGGGTAAACCAGATGCTGATACTTAAAAATCAGACAAAAGCCCGTATGATAAATGGTATATTGGAGCAGAAGCCAGAAATCAGATGAAAAGCTAGCTGAAATGGAACCAGGTCAAAACAATTAAGGATGGACACTGAAGAGCAGCACAGAATTTAGTGACTGGTTATGTCTAGGTTGTCAGCCTGGTAAATGCGGTTCTGTGGGGCTGGACTGATGAAGATATCAGCAGAAGGGCTGATGTAATAGATTAACAACAACCACAAAAATCTATTTAGCTAGATTAGTCTTTGAAAGATTATTAGAATGATTAGAGTTTTGGAGAGAATTGAAGTATGGTGTTCCTTTTAAAGTTCAAGTAGCCACAGGCTAAAATGCTTGACAGGGCAATATTACAGTAGAAAGTAACATTTCTCTTAAGAGAAGTTTCTTTTTTCTCCTCTACACAGTCTTTACAACTTGAAATAGATAACCCCTTGTGGAGACATTTTGAGTGGCAGGATTTGCGGTGCTATTGTAGACCTTAAAAAAAGAAAGAAAGAAAGAAAACTAGTCCCAATTCACAATAATGTTTGGTTAGCGCAAAATGGTCATGCAGGTTAGCAAGGAGTGGGAGACCAATAAGATACCCTGTCATTGCAAAAGCTAAGATCTAGGGCAAATTTATTTTCTTCACCACATGGACTTCAGGTTCATTTCTCTGTAAGATGTGTTAAAAATATTCTGGTGCACTCACTTGCATTGTATGTACACTCTGAAAGGGAGAAACTTACCAAGAAAATGAATAGTTTTCAAATTTTGCAAAATGACTGGTTGTGAATGGGCTGTATTTCTAAAGATGAAAATGTCAAAAATTTTAATACTCAATTACTGAAATAACAGACCATATTTCATAATTAAGAAAACCTACTTCATTCCCAAGAAGCATTAAAAACTCATGGAAGTATATATGCAGGTATATATTTGTGTGTACATAGGTATTTATGTACATGCGTATAGATAATACTTTACTTAGTTTTCCATGGTTAGATGACCTCAACTATGCTGAATTTGTTAATTTTCTTTTATAGATTATTAATTAAAGGAGAAAAACCATCACCATGCTAATTAGTATATATGAACCTGGAGTTATTATAACATCTAAAAACTTATATTGGGGTTATTTATATTTTCATTCACTCAGTTGAAACCCATTAACATTTTAAATACCACTTGAGGAGCTAAAAAGTTGATCATGATAAAATAATGAATTTCCCCAGGCTTATCATCTTAGTGGAGTGCTCAGATATGCATTCAAAGCCTTTTCTGTGAAACAAAACACATGCTATAGGATTTTGCAATTGATCCAGGGTGTGGTCACTTGTAGATTAAGTAAAACAAAATGGTTTACAATGCTGAGATCAGTTAGAACTGAGTCTTTAAAAACTGGCAGGATTTTTTTCCTGACATGATTCAATGGGAACTGCACAATACCACTTAAACAGTGTGTGTGTGATCAGTTAGATCTGAGTCTTTAAAAACTGGCAGGATTTTTTTCCTGACATGATTCAATGGGAACTGCACAATACCACTTAAACAGTGTGTGTGTGAAAAAGTGAAAGTGAAGTCACTCAGTCGTGTCTGACTCTTTGCGACCCGGTGGACTGTAGCCTACCAGGCTCCTCTGTCCATGGGATTCCCTAGGCGAGAGTACTGGAGTGGGTTGCCATTTCCTTCTCCAAGGGATCTTCCCAACCCAGGAATTGAACCCAGGTCTCCAGCATCGGAGGCAGACGCTTTAACCTCTGAGCCACAAGGGAAGCCCCCAATGTGTGTGTATAACCTGATATAATCATGGAAAAAAATATTCCAATCCAAACTGTAAGACATGTTCAAGATACTTGGACTGGTCCAAGATACTAAAAATTGTCAATTCCATGAGGAAAACAAACAAACAAAAATGATGGACATGAGGTTGTTTAGTTTGTGTGATCCTTGATTGGATCCTGAATTAAGGGGAAAAAACATTTTTCCACTATTAAAGATATTTGAATATAAATTGAATATTAAATTATAATATTAAATCAATGTTTAACTTGTCTGCTACAGTTTTGGTTCTGATTCTTCCAGATGAGAGCATGAGGCACCTTGTGTGTGAGTAGTTTAAGGGTGATTTCAGGAAAAGAAGTGGAGTGGAGGAAGTGGGAGAGGAAATGGGGCAGCTTGCATACAACTGTTTACTGGAAGCATCTGGGTTACTATTCCTCTAGGCATTCTCTGGTGTGCTGCGTAGCATGCACTCCAGAAATATAAATGAAAGGCAAGGCGCTAGGATATTTACCCACTGCTTCGAGACTTCAATTGGTTGAGAGTAGCTTCCTGTGGGTATATGTCACCTACAATTTCCAAGTGCATTTGCTAATGTGAGTTTTTGAAGGAGAAAAGTACTACGGTATATGGCAAGGTGCAAAAAATGGCAAACTTTCAATGTAAACAGCAAGTATCTATCATAATAGTGACTGAAATAAAAATAAAAAAAACATGTTAAAAGGTATAATTATAATGTGGTGATAAGGTAAGATAATGCCCTTGTTTTTATGAAATACATACTGGATGTATTTAAGGGTAAAGTGTCTAAGTGTCTATCACTCAATATCAAATGAATCTGTGCAGGAGGAAAGGAATGAAGGCAAAGAGTGAAAGCCAATGTAGTAAAATCCTTGACATTTTTTCTATCAACCTCAGTGTAAATTTGGAATGCTTTAAAATAAAAAATTTGATAAAAAAGAAAGAACTTTAATACATGAACTTGGAGTAGGAAAGGGCATGCTTTGTTTAAGAAAGCCTAATGCTAAAAAGAGTGATAAGATAGGAACCTACAAAGTAGAAAAACATAAATCTCAAGGTGTGCAGTGTGTGAAAATAGCAGTCTGAAATTATAAGAGTATTTCAAATTAATTTTGTAATTGATGATAACTGTTGCAAAAGATGTTTCCTGATTCCGGGAAACATTGCAGGCAAAGGGCGAAGGGTGCGGCAGAGGATGAGGCGGCTGATAGCATACAGCATCACTGACTCAATGGACATAAATGCGAACAAACTCCAGGAGATAACAGAGGACAGAAGAGTCTGGCATGCTGCAGTCCATGCAGTCACAAAGAGTCGCACATGACTTAACAACTGAACAAAAACAATTGGGAGTTATAAAGGACCAGGAAACAAAGTGTAGATATCATATGAGATGCTGTAGTGATGAAGGTCAGAGGTTCGTTTGTAGTAATCGAAGTAGAGGCTACTGGAATATTAAAGAAGGGTAGAGCTAAAGCCCTGAACTTTGGTAGTAATAGTCATTAAAACACGGAGATGAATGTTAATCAGAAAATACTTTACAGAAAGGATGATGTCTTCTATATAATTGGATTCCAAGATGGTAAAGGAAAGGGAATCTTTAGTAACTAAGTAACACTTTAATCTTTGTCTCTCTGGCCCCCGTGCATAGTTGATCAAATTTTGATAAATTAAAAAGGGGGGCATACTTTGCATAACAAGGAAGAGCTTTACAGCTTCAATACAATTAGAGAAAGAATTTCTGTGAAGAGAAAGTCAATGAGGTATTGAATTTTGTGATATTTTCAGGGGATGCTCATTCCTTTTAATTTATTTTTGGATTGGGATTTTTTTATACATTTTTTTGAAAGGGAAACTATGTACAAGAATAGGAAGATGGTATTTAAACAGTAGTTTAAGTGGACCAAGGGTTTTGGTAGTAATCTGTTAAGCGACTTATTGGTTAGGGTTGGAGAATTAATGAAATGCTAGACTCCAAAGATACAAGATGCAAGCCTTTTATTAATACTCACCCAGCACAGGTTTCGGGATTGCAGGGGTGTCTCCCTGAGTGGAGCCTGAGGGAGTTTAAACCAAGAACAGAGGCAAAATTATTCTTGTGGCTCGGGAGGAGAGAGGACATGACAGATCAGGTTAAAGTTTGATTAGTTTATGTAAATCACAATTGTATGAGCAACTTTGTGGCAGTTATGATATATATCACAGCATACTATCAGGGTTTCTCATCAAATGAACCAATCAAATGAACTTGGGGGTGAAGGTGTAGAGAATCGGAATTGACTTGGGAGAGTGGCCAGTGGGAAGGAATTTTGTAGGGTTTAAGGCACTTGTGTCAAGGTTGATTCAAAGTGGAGTTTATTTAAAATTAAAGGGGAATCTCTCAGACATTATAAATAGGTGGTTCGCCTCATTACAAATAGGAGTGGGCTTTCTACTAGGGAAGCAAAATGTCAGTAGGGCAAATGTAGTAAAAGTAAAGGAGGTTAGGATGAAAACACAAGAATTCAATAGGAAGGAGAGAGCATCTAACACTGACGATAATGCCAAATATACCAACATCTTCACCATACCCCTTATTATGTGTGATGGGCAGACTGCAGAAGAGCTTATGCTATCTGCAGCCCGCCAGGCTCCTCTGTCCATGGGGATTCTCCAGGCAAGAATACTGGTTGCCATGCCCTCCTCCAGGGGATCTTCCCAACCCAGGGATAAAACCCAGGTCTCCTGCATTGCAGCAGATTGTTTACCTTCTGAGTCACCAGGGCAGACCCTGTGTTAATAAACCCATTCTTTATTTTAGCAGGGTTCACATAGTAGCCTGTTAGCTTCCTTTAAGTAGTTAAGCCAATGGGTTCTGGAGTCACCATATGCATGAACCTTCAAGTTGTGAACTTTTAAGGATGCAAACGTGGCTTCTTCAGTGTCAGGCATGAACGAAATTGCAGCAGGCCCTCCCTCTCTTACTGCTGGCACTCCTTCAGCTCTGCCATCTCTCACCTCCTCTCCTTCCTCCAGTCAGTAACACTTCTTGTCTGTTCCAGCGCCACACCCTGTATGCCAGCTGGTGTGTTGCACTACTGTACTTTTCAAGGTACTGTACTGTAAGATTAAAAATGTGCTCCTTATTCTTGCACTTATTTGTTTGGTATGTATTATTTGTGTGAAAAGTATTATAAACCTGTTACAGAACAGTACTATCTAGCTGATTGTGTTAGCTGGGTATCTAGGCTGATTTTGTCGGACTTACAAACAAATTGGACTCAATGAAGGCATTCTTACTGTATTTGTGTTTGAATGCTGGATCATTAACCTACTAGGTTTTGTAGTTTTAAGTCATATAACTCTATAAATCTGTGCTTACTAATCTGTAGAGTGGGAAATAACAGCACCAAAATAGAGGGCAAAAAAATTTAATTTATTCCAAATAACAACCTATGAGACAGATATGATTGGTTGTGAAGGACATTTTACAAAAAAGTTGCCAACTTGTAGTTAGCAGAGCTGGGATGTGAAACTACGTATACTTTTATTTCCAATATCACTTATTAAATTAATATATGAAATATTTCCTCTTTTAAATAAAGACAGTATCAATTAGAAAAGGATAGCTAAAGGGAAGGAACAAAGAATAAAGAAGAGTCATGGATATCAAACAAGATGGTATTCACTCAAAGGCCACACTGAGAAGGGTGTGACAAGGACAAAGCAATGCAAATATAATAGTCACATTTCAATTTCTGTGCAGAACAAGTTGAACTGGGTTTTTTTTTTTTTTTTTGCCAGATGTCTTGAAACGTGAGAATAGGAACACATAACCCAATTTTCCCTGCCCTTAATTTTTTGTCCACCAAACCCAATTCTGATCATAATTCTACTTTTAAAAAAGCTTGCTAATGCAGAGCTGAATTGAGTTTTCTAGGTAATTTTCTCAGAGCCTATATAATACTGCAAGTATACACAGCAGAACTATACAAAATACATCTTCAGGACCCAGATAATCATGATGGTGTGATTATTCACCTAGAGCCAGACATCATGGGAATCTGAGTCGAGTGGGCCTTAGGAAGCATCACTATGAACAAAGCTAGCAGAGCTGATGGAATTCCTGTTGAGCAATTTCAAATCCTAAAAGATGATGCTGTGAAAGTGTTGCCCTCAATATGTCAACAAATTTGGAAAACTCAGCAGTGGCCACTAAACTGGAAAAGGTCAGTTTTCATTCCAATCTCAAAGAAAGGCAATGCCAAAGAATGTCCAAACTACCACACAGTTGCACTCATCTCACATGCAAGCAAAGTAATGCTCAAAATTTTCTAAACTAGGCTTCAACAGTACATGAACCATGAACTTTCAAATGTTCAAGTTGGACTTAGAAAAGGCAGAGGAACCAGAGACCAAATTGCCAACATCCACTGAATCATCAAAAAAGCAAGGGAGTTCCAGAAAAACATTTACTTCTGCTTTATTGACTATGCCAAAACCTTTGACTGCATGGATCACAACAAACTGTGGAAAATTCTTAAAGAGATGGGAATATCAGACCCAGACCACCTGACCTGCCTCCTGAGAAATCTGTATGCGGTTCAAGAAGCAATGGTTAGAACTGGACATGAAACAACAGACTGGTTCCAAATTGGGAAAGGAGTACGTCAAGGCTATATATTATCACTCTACTTATTTAACTTATATGCAGAGTACATCATGAGAAACACTGGGCTGGATGACGCACAAGCTGGAATCAAGATTGCCAGGAGAAATATCAATTACCTCAGATATGCAGATGACACCACCCTTATGGTAGAAAGTGAAGAAGAACTAAAGAGCCTGTTGATGAAAGTGAAAGAAGAGAGTGAAAACATTCAGAAATCTAAGATCATGGCATCTAGTCCCATCACTTCATGGTAAACAGATGGAAAAGCAATAGAAACAGCTACAGAATTTATTTTAGGGGGCTCCAAAATCCTGCTGATGGTGACTGCAGCCATGAAATTAAAAGATTCTTCCTCCTTGAAAGAAAAGTTATGACCAACCTCCTGCTGCTACTAAGTCACTTCAGTCGTGTTCGACTCTGTGACCCCATAGATGGCAGCCCGTCAGGCTCCGTGTCCCTGGGATTCTCCAGGCAAGAACACTGGAGTGGGTTGCCATTTCCTTCTCCAATGCATGAAAGTGAAAAGTGAAAATGAAGTCGCTCAGTTGTGTCCGACTCTTAGCGACCCCATGGACTGCAGCCTACCAGGCTCCTCCGTCCATGGGATTTTCCAGGCAAGAGTACTGGAGTGGGGTGCCATTGCCTTCTCTGATGACCAACCTAGACAGCATATTAAAAAGCAGAGACATTACTTTGCCAACAAAGGTCCATCTAGTCAAAGCCATGGTTTTTCCAGTAGTCATGTATGGATATGAGAGTTGTACTATAAAGAAAGCTGAGAGCCGAAGAATTGATGCTTTTGAAATGTGGTGTTGGAGAAGACTCTTGAAAGTCCCTTGGACTGCAAGGAGGTCCATTCTGTCCTTTCTAAAGGAAATCAGTCCTGAATTTTCACTGGAAGGACTAATGATGAAGCTGAAACTCCAGTACTTTGGCCACCTGATGTGAAGAACTGACTCACTGGAAGAGATCTTGATGTTGGGAAAGATTGAAGGTGAGAGGAGAAGGGGATGATAGAGGATGAGATGGTTGGATGGCATCACCGACTCAATGGACATGAATTTGAGTAAACTCCAGGAGTTGGTGATGGACAGGGAGGCCTGACGTACTGCAGTCCATGGGGTCGCAAAGAGTTGGACTAGAATGAGTGACTGAATTGAACTGATTCAATTCTATGAATTAATTTCTTCTGAGAGTTCTTGCGAGAAACACTAAACCTCTCCACTCTGAGACACTACTGAAATAATGTTTCTGAGCCAGATGGAAAGCAGCAAATCTCCCAAATTCTCTTCTTTTGGGGAAGGTTCTAGTCAGCCCCACTCTAACTAGATGCATCCCTATTTCCTCTTATAGAAGCTATTAGCCCATTTTGAAGATGAATAAAGCATGGCTAAAATGGGTAAAAGAACTTACTCATTGTCTCACAGTGATTTGGGTAGAAGAATAGTGCTTTGATCATCTCTTTGGATCCCAAATTCATTTTATTTCTACTGCATCACTAAAGTACTATGAAAATCTGGATTCTCGGGATAACTTTGGAGATAAACTTTTCTTTCTTTTTTTTTATTATAATTTTTTATTGGAATGTGGCTGATTAACAATGTTGTACTTGTTTCAGGTGAACAGTGAAGGGACTCAGCCATAGGTATACATGTATCCATTCTTCCCAGAACTCCCCTCTCCTCCAGACTGCAATATAACATTAAGCAGAGTTTCCTATGTTATACAGTAGGTCCGTGTAGGTTTTCCATTTTAAATATAGCAGTGTGTACATGTCAATCTCAAACTCCCAAACTATCCCTTCCCCTCATTCTTCCACTGGCCATCTTAAGTTCATGGAGAGAGCGTTTTCTGCTTTCTGTTTTTCACTGTACCAATGATGGCAAATGGAAAGAGCTTGAGACACGCATTAATTATTTTGTCATAATTAGAGACTATTCAAATGATATCCAAATTCTAGCTGTTATGTTGTCGCTTTAGTTACCAAGTCTCTGACTTGGGCATGGGAGGGAACCAAGGCCGTTTCCTTTGTAATGCTGTGTCTGCATTGGTGCCAACTGACCCAGTTAATTATGCAGCTATTAGCTGAGCTATGATCAGGGTGAAAGGTCAGGACTTAGAGCTTTTGCTCTAATTTACTCTCCCTCTCATTTTCCTCCCTTCTTAATATCTTTCTCTTCATAATTCATTTCTCTTGCACTGTCTTCCTCTGCCACCTTCATCAATGCAATTGTCTCTCAGAACAATGATCCCTTTAGGTTTTCCATGTTGCAGATTTTTCTGATTATACTGGCATGCTCTGGGTAAAAATAAAAAGAGCCACGTAGAAAAGTGAACTTATTCACCAGTATCTAACTCTTGTTTTACAAGTACAAAATTATGAACCATGCACGGACTCCAGTTTAAAAAAAAATAATTAAAATTATTTTACTGAGATGACTGTTTTCCATATTTCTTAAATGCTGAATTATTTTGTCTTAAAATGAAATTCTATTTAAAATTGGAATGGAACACCCCCACTACATTCTTGTTTCCAAGTACACCCTAATATATCCATGAGTGTTTTTTTAACTGTTCTTTGAATAGTTCTAGTGATAGATCACTCCTAATCATATCAAGCAGTTGAATTTTTTTTCTTGGATGAGATTACAGCTTCTTTTAGAATGTGCTGGAAATTGCATCCTTGTAATTTTCAACCATTAATCTTAAACTGTGATTAGGAGCATCAAAGTAACAACCCTAATTTTTTTACTAACAAACAGTCTTAAGATGCTAATCCTTGTGTTGGAAGAATCAGAAAATGTATCCCTTTCTTCACAGGATTGTCCTTGAAGTCAATCGGAACTCATGTCTTATTAAATCAAATTGCTGTTAGTCCACATATTCTTCATCCTGTCACTAGTTTTGACTTTGCTCCTTCCTCTCTCCTGTTTCTCTTCTCCTTTTCTCTTTCCCTTTCCCTCCTTCTTCCCTGCCTCCTGCCATTTCTTCCTCCCTGCCTTCCCCATTGCTTCCTTCCTATTGTCTTTTTATTTCAAACCCCAATACAGGAACATACAGTCCTCTAAAATAAACATCCATTCGTTATTTGAGGCCATGATTTCTACCTGCTATGATGTATAGTTTCTAATGAAAGATCACTGTGTATGTGTTTTCCTTTGTTATGTGATCATGACCATCTCTCCCAAATTAGTGGTACCTGCCTGCATTCTGTCTGGTCAAGTTCTGAATAAATAAATGTATTCTAGGCGGTAAGTCAAGGGTCTAAAATTTAGATGCAGATCAGGTGCCACATCTGATGAAAAGTTAAAAGCCAGAAATAAGTGGTAAATGCAGCAGTGAGAGGTCTGTTAACTGGAGTCAGGAGTGGGGAAGCTAGAGAAGTAGATCTTCAGGACTTGCATTTTTAGAGTTTACTTTTATTTTTAGACAATTACTTAGCTTTTTAAAAAGTGTATTTAAATACATTAATAAATACATAATATAGACCGGAAGAAGAAATTAAAATCAACTAAAAAAATAACAATCAATGATAGAAACAAGAGCAGAAGCCAAGAGTGGGTGAACTCACTCGCTCTCACTGATGCTGACCATGTGTGCCTGGGAGGGCCACCTGGAGTCCCAAGTCCAGGGGGGGCAAGGACATCTCTCCTGTTTGGCTGTTCCCTCTGGGTACACTGAAGACCCATGTGGCATGTCTTCCCTGGGGAGTCTGGCAGCTGTGGCAGTTGCTGGAAGTATTCATGAGCCTCTCTGCATCTCAGAGGCAGAGGAAGGAGAGAGCTCACACAGTGTGAGCCTCACTCTTAGAACTCCTGCAGAAAAGCCATCACAGACTGTTCTGTTCTGTGACAGAAACCATTATCTTTGTGTCTCTTTCTCAGTGCCTTTGGCAGTGAGGGTTCTTTAGGCCACCTCTTTTTCTTAAGTTTCTTGGAGATGCTGCAAAATAAGAAGAAGAAGAAGAAAAATTGACTGCTACTGCTGCTTGCGGAATAGTTTAAAGAAGAATTGCCTGCCTTCCAATTTATTTCCGTGGGTCTGACTTCCAGGAAGGTTGTCAAACCTCTTGGTGCCCATTTTCGGTAGCTTATTCAGTGTGAGAAGTCACAGAGCATCCTAAATTCTGAGGAAATGGGTGATACTACTCAGAAAGATGTCAGAGAAAGTGGAGGGGCGGTGATCTTGAAAGTGATACAAAATTCACACTGTTCAACATTTATATAAAACATTTCTCAAGTAACCTCCAAGCAATTCACATTTCCTTCTCCTCTGATAAAAACTGGAACTAAAAGAAAGTTCTGGAGAGGAATTGACTATGGCAATAGAGATAAAAAACAAAACTTTACAAAAATCGATCCTGCAGGGTGGTATTCCAGTTATGCCTGGGTTGGCCAACTCTTGCAAGAACATTTTATGCCTGTATGGCTTCTTGTGGATTTTAATGTTCATGATCTGATGCAATGGACACCTCTCTGCTCCAGAATGACATTTCCTTTCTTACTGTCAACCTCTTGTCATATACCAAATGACAGAATCTCTTGGGTGCAAATAAGAGATAGTAGACAGACATGTCTGATCTTGCAATGATGCTATTTTTCAGGAAGACTGATGTAAAACGTTTCAGGCCATGAGAGACCAGCCTTTGTTCTATATCTTTGCATTGTACATGTCACCCACATCCCTCTCTTCTCTCAATTCTTCCTGTAGGTATGTATATACAGGTGTGAACATCAGAGTAACCACTTATTTTCCTCTAGTTTTACTCATAAAACTGAAAAGTTAAGTCACCAATTTAGGCATACAATGAGGAATCATTGGTATTTCTAAAACATTATGATAAAAATATTTTAAGGTGTTTTAAATCTATCTATTGTCTTAGATCTTGAGTTAGCATGATTTTTAAAATCCTAACTGTTGAGTTCTGAAATAATATCATCACACAAAACTACTAACAACACAAAAACTAATTGTCACAAAGCACCCAGGTTAGTGGTAGCTTCAAGATGCATATTTAAACTATTTCTTCCGAACAAGCTGCATCAAGAAAATCCTATAAGATCTTGGACAGACTTCTGCTTCTTTGTGACAATGAGTTTCCTTTGCAGAAATTCCTCTGGACACTTTGGGTAGGAGCCAGCGAACTTTGAGAAAACTGCTTTGCTCCAATCTAGTAAGAGTCTGTTATATAATATCTGCATATCTTCCAACTCAAGCTTGTATTTCTTTGGTAGGCACATTTGTAATTGATGAGCTTCCAAAGGAAAAAAGCATTCTTCTGTCATCACAAAGATTTCAGTTTTTGTCACCTAATGAAATGTTCCATATCTCAGCAACTCTATTGCTCAGCAGATGTTGGACATGAAGGTCTATGAGAAAGAGCTGTGATAAACGCTTTTTCAGTGGCTTCTACTCTTTTGAAGACTGGATTACAATGTTGGCAAAGAATAGTGCCTCGCAATGCTGAGAGTATGAATTGATCACCTGGTGATATCAAACACAATTTTCTTTTTTTTTTTAATTGAAAAAAATTGGTTTATAACCTTGTGTTTATTTCTGCTGCTCAGCAAAGTGACTCAATTATATATACACACACACACAAACACACACACACATCCTTTTTGATATTCTTTTCCATTATGTATTATGAACACTGAATATAGTTCCCTGAAACATAGTATTCTTAAAACACTGGAAAACATCAAGACAACAGAAATTCAAATTTTACAACTAGACAGAAAAAAAAAGAGAGAGAGAAAATAAGAACCATTTAAGAATCTGCTGCTGCTGCTAAGTCACTTCAGTCGTGTCCAACTCTGTGAAACCCCATGGACTGCAGCTTACCAGGCTCCTCTGTCCATGGGACTTTCCAGGCAAGAGTACTGGAGTGGGTTGCCATTGCCTTCTCCAATTTAAGAATCTAATATGTGGCAGTTTTGGCTGTACTTTCCATGTGTCAAGTCACAATTTCTGAAGTTGGCTTTGTTAGAATTTAGGGGCCTGTTTCCAACTCCAAACTTAAATGAATGAGGAGTGGAATCAGTGAGGCTCTGAAGTTAGTACTACAGCCACCCATTCAGCATGTCTTTAACTGGTAACTATCAGTGTTTTCAAATAGTTCACCCTTCCCTTTATTGAGATATAGTCACTGTTTCTGTGAACTAGTGCATTTATTGATAGTGGAACTTGGTGAGATTTCCAACATCTGTGATGTAGGGTTTTCCCCTTCTCCTTCAGTAAGCATGAACTGAAAATGATAGAAGTGTGAATTGCACCACCAACGCTCTGACACCAACTAGGTGTCCTACAATATAATTCAATTCTGGCACTAACTAAACATAGTTAGCACTGACCTCTCAGGTTAGGGACTCCATCTCACAAGGCTGTGTCCATTTCACAGACCCACTTTAACTCTTCTGTGACCCCCAAGCCACCTACAGTCTTGCCCAGCTTAGCTACAAACTCAGGGATTCCTGCAAATTTTTCAGATTTGATAGTTAGTCCAATAAGTCACAGAACTCAGGAGACTGCTATACTTAAGACTATCACTTTATTATAAAGAATACAAGTGAATAGCCAGAGAAAGAAATACACAGAATGACACAGCGTGGAAATGTCCTGTTGCAGGGATTTCTGTCCCCATGGTGTCTGGGTGCACCACCATCTCCATGCCTATATGTCAGTATCTTCTCCAACCAGAAAGATCCCTGATCATCATTGCTCAGCGGTTTGTTACGTAGACATCCTGGATTAAATCACTGGACACATGATTGAACTCAAGCCTTAATATCTCACATGGAAAGTTCAGTTGCTTGTTTGTTTGTTTTTTGTCAACCAGCCCTCATCATGAACTTTTCCAGGGGCCCTGACAGGAGTCACCAAATTAAAATAACAAAAACAAACCTATCACACAGGAAATCCCCAAAGCTTTTGTAATTCTGGCCCTGGACCAAAACCAACTAGCTACCTATCTAGATATTATTGTATCACAAAGGGTAATGGAATATTACAGTAAGAATTCTTCTTATTATTCAAAAAATCCCTTTTAAAAAAACAAGGTTGGATATGTCTATTGTTGTTCCTAATAGTATTCAGAAAGGAAGTTTTTGCTTATCTATCTATCTATCGGTTCACTTAGCAAACCAAATCTTTCCTTCTTAGGAATCTATGACCCTGAATGGTCATAACATGGTAAAGTTTCTGTTGGCATCAGCATCAGACATTATTATATATATATGAAGGGACAAATTTGAAAAAGTTAGGAGACTTTTCAAATATTCTGGACTTCCTTGGTGGCCCAGTGGTTATGAATCTGCTTGCCAATTTAGGGGACGCAAGTTCAGTCCCTGGTCCAGGAAGATCCCAGATGCTCCAGGGCAACTAAGCCCCCATGCCTCAACTACTAGAAGCCTGCACAGCCTAGAATCTGTGCTCTGCAATAAGAGATGTCACCACAGTGAGAAGCCCAAATGCTATAACTAGAGAGTAGCCCCTGCTCGCTGCTACTAGATAAAGCTGGAGGACAGCAACAAAGACCCAGTGCAGCCAAAAATAAAAGATAATTAGTCAGTTTAAAAAAATTCTACAACTGAAGACTACATGAAAATTTAGGTTTTGAAACAACAAAGCCCATGGATCTCTCTAATAATCATGCAGTCTTCCAACAGAGTTAGCACAGGATTTATTTATTCAAGGTTACAGTTTCTTATAGGCCAGCTGAAAGGAGGACAAACATGAATAAGTATTAAAGTAACTGACTCCATGCAGAACTGAGGGTGATTCAACCTTGGAAGCAATGCAAAAGGCCACAAATGTAAGTAAGAGAAATAGGACATCTGTGCTTAAAGTATTTCTGTTAATAAGTAAATATCAAGCTGAAACAAACCTGGCATCCTATCTCAAATCATGGTCAATCTTTAAAAAGTTTCTGTAATCATTAAAATTACCAGTGTCTGCTATGCTTCCTCATGGAAGTGCTTTCAAAAGTATTAGCTGAAGGGGAGTAAACATACAATCAGGAATTCATGGAGAAAACTACGTTTTTGTAAAGATAAATTATCTGGAAAAAAAAATTTAATAGAATACATTATTTCCCTGTTATTTAAATTCAGATTTAAAAATCCATATTGGAGTTCTATTAACCTGCCAATTAATATAATAATTAACTCATTACCTTAATGGTACCATAATTATCTGTTAGCTATGATTGCATTTTAATTTTCCCAAAGTCAAAGCATAATGGTCTTATCTATACTCCCCATATGTAATTTTTTCTCTATGTCCTTTCCCCTGCAGGTATTAAGTAAGACACAGGGAAGCTCTATGATGAGTTATCTAATCCTGCCACACCTAGGATCTCATTTTACTAGAGCTAGAGTGTCTCTAATAACAAAAAAGAAAGAAAGAAAGTGAGAGAGAGAATTTGAAAAAGAAATCCCCTAACAGGTTCTCCATCTGATTATGTCTCTTTCCTGACCTGGGATGGAGATCCACACTCTCTCTGGGGAGATCTCCGCTTCCCTGGTGGTGTTGCCTTGCAGTTTAATGAGTAGAGTCATAAAGAAGATATGATGGGTTAATGAGTTCCTGTCAGCTCTCTGGATGCTTCTCTTATCTGCTTTCAGGGGTCTTAAGTGCATATATTGTACTGGTTTGGTAATTCAGCATCAGTGTTTGGACAAAAAGGAAAAAAATAATAATGTTCGAGTTTGGTTCAGTACAGCTTAACATAAAAGAAACTTCAAATAGATATCACAAAATAAGGTCAGACAGTCAGCAGAGGGTCAGCTCTTCTGTCTTTCTTAAGGAACTGTGGAGACATCCATAGCAACTATTTACTGAGCATGTATAAATGCTAGATGCTAAGTGATTTATTTTGATTAACCCTCTGATCTCATAATAACCATATAACTTAGGTAGGATTATTATATCAGTATTACAGATGATGCTTGGAAATGTAATATAATTTCCCCCAAATCATAGAGCTAGGTGGTAATAGATACCTGGGCAAGAATGCAGGTTTTTAGGCTTCTCTCTACAAATATTAAAACCTATGTCCTACCATATTCATAATGAAAATAGGTCTAACTTCAAAGTCCATATTTAAGAAATCTTTTCAAAAATTACCCTTCTTTCCTGTCTCTTCCTCAAAGACACACACACACACACACACACACACACACACCATAATGCATTACTCAAAAGATCAATAGTCATAGATGAACCATTTTTCTCTTTAGTCAAGGGGGAGACAGTACTATTAGAAAAATAGATTTATTATTTGACAGTTGAGTCATAAATACATAGTTGGTCCAATAAGCATAAAACCTGTAAGGAATTGCTAAGCTAACTTCTATATTTTATATTTTATAGACCTACAGACAAATTTCTATAGTGTTGGATCCTCAGCAATAAATTCACAGATTCTTTAGCTTTGTCCTGATTAAACCTTGGTTGCAAAAATAAGAAAATATCATCTAGTCCCGTTGACTGAATACCTTTGAGTGCGTCCACCTCATATCTGGCCATTGCTACAGACTACATTGTTGAAAACCTAATGTAGTTCATCTGAGGCTGAGATGATGGTTGGAGCACGTTGTTGGAGACAGTATTTTCAGGACAAATCAAGACTGCCTTGATTTATCTAAGTTCTCTCTTCTTCCAGGTTCAGCTTAATGGTGTTTTGGTGAGAAGTTACATGCAATAACAACTACCATTCTGCTTCCCATATCTGCTCTTGAGACCTCATGCTTAGTTTCTTACAAGATGAAACTCAAATTCAAAACTCAAATAGAAAACATATTTTTGACCATTCTGAGCAGCAAAAGCACACGCTGTCTCTGTGGGACAGAGCCAATGACTTCTTCCAGGAATTAAATGATGACATTCTTAGTGACACCAGTGCCCAATGACCCCAGGCATCGATGGTGGTGACAACATTGACGGGTCCCAGATGCAGCGGCGCCTTCAAGTTGCATCGGAACCAGAGCTTCTGTGTTTAGCACTGACAGTGCCAAAAATGTCATTGCAAGGAATCAGAACACCAATTAGAAACAAGGTAGCTAAAAGGAACAGTGTGTGCAGAAACTGTAGAGCTGAGACTCACACTTATGTGTGATGGTGGTGGTGGTTTAGTTGATAAGTTTTATCTGACTCTTGCAACCCACGGGCTGTAACCCACCAGGCTCCTCCGTTTATGGGATTTGCCAAGCAAGAATATTGGAGTGGGTTGCTATGTTCCCCTCTAAGGGATCTTCCTGATCNTATTTACTGAGCATGTATAAATGCTAGATGCTAAGTGATTTATTTTGATTAACCCTCTGATCTCATAATAACCATATAACTTAGGTAGGATTATTATATCAGTATTACAGATGATGCTTGGAAATGTAATATAATTTCCCCCAAATCATAGAGCTAGGTGGTAATAGATACCTGGGCAAGAATGCAGGTTTTTAGGCTTCTCTCTACAAATATTAAAACCTATGTCCTACCATATTCATAATGAAAATAGGTCTAACTTCAAAGTCCATATTTAAGAAATCTTTTCAAAAATTACCCTTCTTTCCTGTCTCTTCCTCAAAGACACACACACACACACACACACACACACACACCATAATGCATTACTCAAAAGATCAATAGTCATAGATGAACCATTTTTCTCTTTAGTCAAGGGGGAGACAGTACTATTAGAAAAATAGATTTATTATTTGACAGTTGAGTCATAAATACATAGTTGGTCCAATAAGCATAAAACCTGTAAGGAATTGCTAAGCTAACTTCTATATTTTATATTTTATAGACCTACAGACAAATTTCTATAGTGTTGGATCCTCAGCAATAAATTCACAGATTCTTTAGCTTTGTCCTGATTAAACCTTGGTTGCAAAAATAAGAAAATATCATCTAGTCCCGTTGACTGAATACCTTTGAGTGCGTCCACCTCATATCTGGCCATTGCTACAGACTACATTGTTGAAAACCTAATGTAGTTCATCTGAGGCTGAGATGATGGTTGGAGCACGTTGTTGGAGACAGTATTTTCAGGACAAATCAAGACTGCCTTGATTTATCTAAGTTCTCTCTTCTTCCAGGTTCAGCTTAATGGTGTTTTGGTGAGAAGTTACATGCAATAACAACTACCATTCTGCTTCCCATATCTGCTCTTGAGACCTCATGCTTAGTTTCTTACAAGATGAAACTCAAATTCAAAACTCAAATAGAAAACATATTTTTGACCATTCTGAGCAGCAAAAGCACACGCTGTCTCTGTGGGACAGAGCCAATGACTTCTTCCAGGAATTAAATGATGACATTCTTAGTGACACCAGTGCCCAATGACCCCAGGCATCGATGGTGGTGACAACATTGACGGGTCCCAGATGCAGCGGCGCCTTCAAGTTGCATCGGAACCAGAGCTTCTGTGTTTAGCACTGACAGTGCCAAAAATGTCATTGCAAGGAATCAGAACACCAATTAGAAACAAGGTAGCTAAAAGGAACAGTGTGTGCAGAAACTGTAGAGCTGAGACTCACACTTATGTGTGATGGTGGTGGTGGTTTAGTTGATAAGTTTTATCTGACTCTTGCAACCCACGGGCTGTAACCCACCAGGCTCCTCCGTTTATGGGATTTGCCAAGCAAGAATATTGGAGTGGGTTGCTATGTTCCCCTCTAAGGGATCTTCCTGATCCAGGGATTGAACCCTCATCTCTACGTCTCCTGCATTGGCAGGCAGGTTCTTTACCGCTACTGCCACCTGGGAAGCCCACACTTATGTGTATTTGGCTTTAAAGCTCATACCATACTTATTGGATACGTAGAAAAGTTTCCAAACTACTCTGTCTCTGTCTTATCAGCTCAGATGCATCAGGTACCAGAGAGTGTGATGAACTGTCAGCCTCTGTGCTGTGTGCTTTATGTGCTAGGTCTCCAAATATAACAGTTGGTAGTTTTAATATGTATGTCTTATAGCATTGGGATAAACTAGAGAAAGGTTAGAATCCTTGTTCCACTCTACCCACCCCAGCCTGGATAGGATCATAGAATACACTAATCTGTGAATACAACTGAGTTGATATTATTTAGTCCAATTTATGGGAAACTTACTTTTATACAAATCTTTTCTTTTAAAAGAAGGGCTTAATCCTTTAGGTTTTTCTTAGATGGTACATCTTAAATGCATTTCCTTTCTGCATTTCCTAAATGCATTGAATCAGGGTTGTGTCCTGGCACTTCTTATGCAAGTGAACATTTCCGGTAACTCAAACAAGACATCTCAGTGTCAGTTAGGACCAATTATGGTCTAACAGCAGTTAAGTGTAGGTTTCTTAATGAAGTGGAACTGTTTCTCCCGTGCATTAAGTGCCAAGTGTAATGGCTGTTGACTAACCTCAAGTTAATGAAGTAGTTCCACAGTATCATCTATGTGCTAATAATGTAGGCATGTCAGGGAAAAACAGAGAGGTCTTAAATGAACATAAAGTGCCATCAGTAAGTTACGTTGAATGGATGCCTTCCTGAGAATTTAGTTTCGCATAAAGCAGGAGGTCATAAGCTCATGTGGTCCTACAGTCTGGAAAGATGTTTGTGATGGGAGCTTGCATTAGAAGGTGCTTTCAGAAGCTCATCTTCTGCGAACCACAAGTTTGACAGGACTTTTACATCATCTGTTAAGGGTCACTGGGAAGAGAAAAGAAGACATCAAAGAGTAGTTGAATCAACACAAGAGTAAATTTCTGCAATTGCCCTTGAATAAAAACATAGACTATTGTGCCAACTCTTCTAAAAATGGTTATGTTCAGTATTTATCAACGACCTCTGGGTATGTCTATGAGCTAATAGAGCTTTCCTTCAGAATACACTTGACACTTGCAAAGTCTAAATGATGTCAAAGAAGCAATACAAATATATCATAAAAGGCTATCATCCTATCAGGTGAAATTACCTCGACAGGAAAGAAAAACTACTCAAATGCAACCATTCATCACTGAGCTCTCTCCTTCTCCTTTTTAAACAATATTATATCAAATATAAAATGTTTACTATTTAGGGGAATGACCGTATGTGTGTGCATGTGTGTATGTGTATAAATGGACATTTCAAGGGTTATCATATCTAAGACCAAAACCAAATATCCCATCTTCAGTGTAGGTTTTTACCACCTCTCTCTGTTAACCAGGGCACTAAAATAACTTCTCTCCCATGATGCATATTCCAGATTCGCTGTTTGGAATTAAGAATTATTTTCCCAGCTTCTAAAGGTGCTAAATGAAGATGTCTGTTAGCTATCAACACTCACTGACTTAATTAAAAAAAAATTATCCTCGCCCAAATTCATGCCTGCTTTCAGAGGCAGTCTACATGCCTGATGAATATGGGGGTATAAAAAACTGGATCCTTCATCCCAACACTGAAGGAACATTGTGGTTCCAGCATTCTCTATGGGCTCAGTCTGCATTGCAGCTTCATGAGTTCTGTCTGATCCTGTGTTTGCTTCTTCTGTTCCACAGATGTAAATCCTCAAAACATTCCTTTAGTAACTATTTTGAGTACCAGTTTTCATGTTTTGGACTGGCTCTGGAGGGACTCAAACTGCAACACCTTCTTTGTGTCCCCACACAATGTTTAGATATATTTGTTTCTCTGTTTCAAAAATCCACCAATTTTTTATAATAGTTTATGTTTTCTTATATGTTTGCTTATTTACTTTTTTGATGGCTCTATGAGGTATGCATTATTCTCCTCCTATGCCAAATGAAGCTTAGAAGAAGTTCACAGTTTGTACACTAGTAGAATTGAAACCTGGATAATATATTCTTACACAATAAAAACATTCATTTTCATAATAATTGACCTTATTTAATTATACTTCTCCCATTAGGAAGACCAAACCTTCTTCACCCTTTTATATCCACTAGTTGAGTCCAGTGTCTAACCCTATAAGTTTAGAGAATTTGGAAATATGAATAACTTTGTTAATCTGTAGTTTATTCATTGTTAAAATGGATTAATAGTGTAAATAAAAGCAAGATAAATTATGTAAAAGGTACAGCATTCAATTGGATTTTGCTCCCTAAGTTCTCCATTAGGCTAGCTAATATTATGGGACGTTAAGCATTGTGTGTATGTGTGCATGCAAAGCCGCTTCAGTCATGTCCAGCTCTTCACAATCCTATGAGAATAGTCTGTCAGGCTTCTCTGTCCATGGGATTCTCCAAGCAAGAATACTGCAGTGGGTTCCCACGCCCTCCTTGAGAAGATCTTCCCCACCCAGGGCTAGTTCTATCCTTGTCTCCAGGATCTCCTACACTGGCAGCCAGGTTCTTTACCACTAGTGACACCTGGGAAACACTTAGGCATAGTGCAGGGATTAACAACACGAGTATTGGAGTATCAGGTAACTCTGCTGCTGCTGCTGCTGCTAAGTCACTTCAGTCGTGTCCGACTCTGTGTGACCCCATAGACAGCAGCCCACCAGGCTCCCCTGTCCCTGGGATTCTCCAGGCAAGAACACTGGAGTGGGTTGCCATTTCCTTCTCCAATGCGTGAAAGTGAAAAGTCAAGTCGCTCAGTCGTGTCCGACTCCTAGCGACCCCATGGACTGGAGCCTACTAGGCTCCTCCATCCATGGGATTTTCCAGGCAAGAGTACTGGAGTGGGTTGCCATTGCCTTCTCATCAGGTAACTCTAGTTTCTAGTTAAAACTGAGACTTATTTCATCCTCAATTTCAGGTAGCTTTGATGAAGTCTCTAAAAGTAAAATTAACCTGCCATAAAGTTGCTGAATTCTCATAACAATTCTATAAGATAATCCTTGTGAAAATGGTAACAGGTTGCCAGAAGCATTACTAGTCTTTCAAAAACAGAAGCTCTCCTGTGAAGACACATGCACACACGTGTGTCTGAGTCAAACAAATGTGCTAGGACAAAAGCGGGGTTGCAACTGGGAAGAGATGGAAAGAGCAGCTAACAGGCCTCAGGCACTAGTTGGTTTTGATAAATTATGAAATTCAATAGAAAATCCTGGCATTAGAAATAAGGAAACTAACTCCCAAAAAGATTAAATAGCTTCCTTAAGGTCACAAGGGCTTCCCAGGTGGCTCGGCGGGTAAAGAATTCGCCTACAATGCAGGAGACACAGGAGACCTCGGTTTGATCCCTGTGTTGGGAAGATCTCCTGGAGCAGGGAATGGCAACTCACCAGTTTTCTTGCCTGGAGAATCCCATGGACGGAGGAGCCTGGTGGGCTACAGCCCATGGGACCGCAAAGTGTTGGACACAACTCAAGCAACTGAGCACGTGAATGCATGTGCAAAGTCGCATACTCGGTAATGAAGGAGTAGCTGTTCAAACCCAGGTCTATTTACTACAGAGACTGGGGAGAAGAAGAAAAGAATAGAAATTATAGAGAAATTTTTAAAAAATGAATGAGGGGAGAAATATGAAGATGTATCAGATGAATCTCTAAATTTTTGTACAAAAGAGAATATTGAATCTTTAGTTGATCACAAACATCGCAAAATCTTCACATCAGTTCTTTATCTCTCTCCACTGAAAATGTCCATCAGTCTGTAGAATATGTTTCTCTCAGGTCTCAAGGTACAAGTGTTGTGGTCTCCACTGATTGCAGCAACCAGAATCCAATTTGCAGGAGAGTTCTTACTTTCTTATTAAGCACACATCATTGTTAAATGCTTACTGTCAAGAAGTCTCATCAGGCTTTCAAAGCTTTTCTGCACTGCCTGTGAGGTTCTCACAATACTGGAGATTACCGATAAAGGCACTTTCACATCTACAGGGGTAGTTGTGGCAAACAGTAGAAATGTGCTTTCTGAGAGAATTAAAGATAATTATCCATGAGATGAGTTCAAGGTAATGCGAAGGTCATTCCCACTGCAGGTTATTCTTAGTGAGATACAATTCTGTATCATCTCTATCCCTCAAGGAAAGAAAAAAAAAAAAGCAGATGAAAAATTGTATACCAAATCTGAACTTCTTTTGATCCAGTCTTGCAAGAGATGATAAAAGTTGGTCATTCAATAAAGAGGTCTGGTTTGTAACTACAATCACCCCTTGTTATCCGTGGGGGATAGGATATAAAAATCCTTAGCTGTTCAAGTCCCTTATATAAAATGGCATGGTATTTTCATATACCCTGTGCACATCCTCCTTTGTACTTTAAATTATCTCTATATTACTTATAATACCTAATACAATGTCAGTGTTGTCAAATACTTGAAAATACAATGTAAATGCTATGTGAATATTTGCCAATGCATGGCAAATTTGAGTTTTGCTTTCAGGAACTTTCTGGAACTTAAAAAAAGAACTTTTCAGTTTGTGGTTAGTTCAATCCATGGATGTGGGATTCATGAATATAGAGAGCTGATTGTGCTGCTAATCTCTTTGTGATATTTCCCATTCTTATGTTCTTATTCTGCACACGGTCTCTGAAGCATGCCTACGTGCTCAGGATAACGACTAAGATGACAACGAGAATTTGGACACAGGAATTTGCAACACAGGAAATTTGCAACACAAGAAACCTGGGTTTGATCCCTGGGTTTGGAAGATCTCCTAGAGAAGGGAATGACAACCTACTCCAGTATTCTTGCTTGGAGAATTCCATGCTCAGAAGAGTCTGATAGGCTACAGTCCATGGGGTTGCAAAGAGTTGGACATGACTGAGTGACTAACACTTTCATACTTTCAGGGGTTTTTCAGCGAACCAAGAAGAAGCCTTCCTAAAGAGACACTACATTTAGTACACAGAGATTCATATTTAACATGTAAATATCCCAAAGTATTGTACTTGAGAACATAGACAGTTGTCAAGAATTCCATAATGCTCTTTCCAAAAAGGCAATAGTCTATTATATTGAGTCAAACCTATTGGATCACATTGAACAAATTACTAGCAAAGAAAGTCATTGTAGGTACACACAGAAAAGGCTCACTGAGTAAATTGATAGGTATCTTCAATATCAAGCTTAAGATACAGTACAGGATTCAGAAATTCATTTCCTTATTAAGCCAACATTTCTTTTGTAAAATAACAGAGAGGGAGCTCCTGAAGCTATGTGTAATCATGAGTCAAATCTATTTCACCTACTTTCACTAATCAAGGACTTGCATATCCTCCAAGTTGCACGTGGTCTAAACAATGAGATTATTGCGGGAGTTGTCAAGACACTGAAGAGTCAGCTGTGGCTGGTTGGAACTGAGCCGGTTAAGGTCAGGTTGGACCACTGACCCTCTAAACCCAAACGGGAATGTCTGATTGGTGAACTTTTGAGGTGGGCGGGGGGACTTGCGGATAGCGCTTGCACGCTTTGGAACTTAATGTGCAGGAGCCAGGACTTTAGTTATACCAGAACGGAAGGACAATTTCTGCGCCATTTTCCAGTCACTCGGCTCCTGAGTCCCCACACCTCAGGCCCCTGCGCATTTTTATTCTTTAATCCCCCAACTACCCTGAGCCCTTGCCTTCAGAAGGAGGCAAATCGGAGACTGGTCCTTTCGTCGCTGAAGCTGCCTTGTGAATGAACCCCCTCTTTGCTGCAAACCTTGGTATCTCAGCATTTTGGTATCTGCGCTTCGGGCAAAACGAAACTCCTTTGGAATCCAAGGAGTTCACAAACGGTAAGATAGACAGTTGTACCCTTCAGATACTATTTCACATTCTCATATATTAATCCATTACTTTTTTTTTTTTTTTTTTTTTGAGGAGTGCTAATGTGTGAAGTGAAACTGTCTTGATGAGCAGGACAAAGTATTGATGCCAATGGAGCTTATGCTCTAATGAAGAGGATTTTAAGTAGATTATACAATAAATTGATAAAGTCAAGGTGCCTTTCACATACCGAATGACAATGGTTTGTTTTGATAATAATGCAATGAAACTAATATGAACTAATTATGAGAAATATATATGTGATAATTGCAATGCTTTATTCTTACAAAATGTTGGGCT
This sequence comes from Neotragus moschatus, assembly GCA_006410615.1. Taxonomy (NCBI): domain Eukaryota; kingdom Metazoa; phylum Chordata; class Mammalia; order Artiodactyla; family Bovidae; genus Neotragus; species Neotragus moschatus. The sequence continues at coordinate 3,212,725 of SJYA01002742.1, read as the reverse complement.
AGAGGGACATGTCTCCTTGGGAATATAGAAAAAGAAGCAAAGAGATTGTGACATTTAACCTGAACCTTCAGGCATGACTTTTCCAAAGAAACAAACAATTATTGCAGGAGGAGAAACAGCGATTTTAAAGCTACCAAGCCCAGAAAAGATGAAGTGTTGATAGAATAGCGAGTAGCTCAATAAGACTTGTCCTTGTATTCACACCTTCTCTCTCCCTCGACCGTGCTTTGCTTCTCTGGAAATATTCCCACCTAGAATAAATGTCATAACTGCACTAAGCAGGTAAGCTTTATGGCAGAAAAACACAAAATTGTGCTAATAATCTCACTTAAAATTTGTGGTCTCAAATGCCCAATGAGAATGTAATAGAAAAATATAATTAAAAGTTAACCCTATGAAAACCTACATCTGATGCAAGATTCCTCTTAATTTTATCATATTAAGAAATCATTTTTCTATTCTTGCTTTGCTAAGAATATTTTTTATTACGAATGTGTTTTGAATGGGATCATTTTTGCATTTTTAAAGATTACATGATTTTTTACCCCTTTCCTACTAATGTGATCAATTTATTTCCCCACTGCATTTGAGTAGTTTATAGTTAAATGTTAGGGCTTCCCAGAGGTCACTAGTGGTAAAGAATGCACCTGCCAATGCAGAAAACACAAGAGAAGTCAATTCCATCCCTGAATCGGGAAGATCCCTGGAGAAGGGAATGACTACCCACTTCAGTATTCTTGCCTGGAAAATTACATGGGTAGAGGAGCCTAGCAGACTATAGGCTGCTGCTGTTAAGTCGCTTCAGTTGCATCCGACTCTGCGACCCCATAGACACCAGCCCACCAGGCTCCGCCATCCCTGGGATTCTCCAGGCAAGAACACTGGAGTGGGTTGCCATTTCCTTCTCCAATGCATGAAAGAGAAAAGTGAAAGTGAAGTCGCTCCGTCGTGTCCTACTCTTAGCAACCGCATGGACTGCAGCCCATCAGGCTCCTCCGTCCATGGATGGGGACCACAAAGAATTGGTCATTACTGAGCATATATTTAAATGTTAATTCAACCTTTTAACCCTGGAATTTAAGTATACCTGTTGATATTTTATTTTCACATCACTGATTTTAACTTACTGGTGAAAGTGAAAGTGAAGTAGCTCAGTTGTGTCAGACTTTTTGCAACCCCATGGACTGTAGCCCACCAGGCTCCTCCCTCCATGGGATTCTCCAAGCAAGAGTACTGGAGTGGGTTGCCATTTCCTTCTCCAGGGGATCTTCCCTACCCAGGGATCGAACCCAGGTCTTCCAAATTTCAGGCAGACGCTTTAACCTCTGAGCCACCAGGGATTTCCCTACAATTATTTTTCCACAGTGTCATTTTGTACTTTTGGTACATTTAAATTGGTTCAATAAAACAAATGGAGGATGTCCTCACAAAAGCAACAACAACAAAAAAAACCCAAATCCCAATGAATATAGTATTGCTGACTNCAAATTTCAGGCAGACGCTTTAACCTCTGAGCCACCAGGGATTTCCCTACAATTATTTTTCCACAGTGTCATTTTGTACTTTTGGTACATTTAAATTGGTTCAATAAAACAAATGGAGGATGTCCTCACAAAAGCAACAACAACAAAAAAAACCCAAATCCCAATGAATATAGTATTGCTGACTATATAATTGCACATTCCTTTTTTTTGTCTTCCCACTCCCCACAATTAATCCTCCACACCTCCTCATCTCTACTCAAGACTCCTATACCAGTCTTCTCATTCTCACTCCCAGTTTATGATTTAAATCATCATTTACTGAGAAAATAGAAATAAAACACGCCTGGTGGCTTTGGTAGGTGTCTGGAGCTTGAATGGTCTGGACTGGGGGATGGTCCCTAGAGTGCTATGTTGGGGACCCCCTTGGCTGTGGACTTAAAGCTAGATCATTGTGAGGAGTGGGTTGGCCCTTGGGAAGCACTGCACCCTAAGCTCCTTTGGCAGGACTACTGTGGCTGGAGCGGGGAGATGTGGAGGCAAAGTCTTTCATTCGCTGCGGGGCTCCAGCAGGTCCCTGCTAGTTTGGCAGAAGCTCTAAGGTGAGTAAATGGAGTTTCTTCCCTGTAAAGTCTAAGTGCCCTTTAAACTGCTGGTTTTGCTTTTGTTTTTCTGTGTCCCTATCCCAAGGTAGATAAATCCTCACTCAGGACTCTAAGCTATATTTCTCCCTGCTGCAGGTCACCATGGCAGGGTTGGAGTTCCCATGGATACAGGGTCTGCACCCCATTTGTATGTGGTCCTTCTGTGTGCGGTAGTTGTTCAGTCAATCCTCAAGTCTTCAGGAGAAATTGCTCTATATGTTGATGTAGAACTGGAATGTCTGTAGGAGGAGGTAGCTCAGGGTTTTTCTACACTCCTAACTTCTTTCTCCCACCACTCCTTCCATCTGTCTTTTTTAGTTGGTTCATATGCTTTTTAAATATATATATATTATTTTTTAATTTTATTTTTGGGCTGTGCTGGGTCTACGTTGCTTTGCTTGGGCTTTCTCTAGCTGGGGCTAGTGGGGGCTACTCTGTTGCAGTGCTTGGGCTTCTCATTGTGGTGAGCAACATCTCTTGTTGCAAAGCACAGGCTCTAGGCATGCAGATCTCAATAGTTGTGGCATGTGGGTGCTCAGACTTCAGTAGTTGCGGCACACAGTAGTTTCTGCATGCGGGTCTGATACAGTTGAGGTTTGTGAGCTCCAGAGCGCCATTTCAGTAGCTGTGTCACATGGCCTTAGTTGCTCAGCTGTGTGTGGAATCTTCTGGACAGGGATTTAACTTATGTCCCACACATTGGCTGGTGGATTAATATCCACGGCACCACCAGGGAAGGTCCCATATGCTCTTTTATGGAGAGCTAAACTTATATTTGAGAGCAACTTTCTGGAGATATGCAAATCCATATTTTTAAACATAATTTTTATTTAAAGACTAAAAAAACATCTTTGCAATGTTGTGTTGGTTTCTGCCATACAACAGAGCAAATCAGTCATAATTATTCATACAGCCCCTCCCTCTCTAAAGGCAACTTATTATGTGCTGAACACTTAGAAAATACTGCAGAGAGAGGGTCAAACTTGCCATATCACAGAGAAGAGTTTAGATAATGTGGTGTGTGGACGATAGATTTGAAAATAGCATTAGTGTCCTTGCATTCCAAATTTTAATACCATTGCCACTTCACCAGTCTTGAAAATTCTTTAGTCATTTTCCAAGTGGACACCTATCACCAGATACCAATGGCAACTGATCTTAGGGCTCGTTCCTCTCTCACTCCTTATATTATTGACCCTGACACTTGACTTTGGAATATCAGTTCAGGCTTGCACAGATTCTTCTAATCACTGTGCTATCCCCCCATTGCCTGTTTTCTGCACACATATATCATGAAGAGTAGAAGGACATTATCAATATTTATTAAGCAGGGAAATATTTTGTTATGCTGTTTCTATTCTAAAAATTTATGAAATTGATGTTAAAGAGCTGTCAGTCTCTTCTTATGCATGAGGACAATTAATAATGTCAAATCACCAATTATAAGGGAATGTATTTGAGAGCCCGCATTTAATTGCATTCTTATAAGTCATTTGACATAAACAAAAATAACAAATGGGTTTAGTTACAAGTTGGATACCAAACAAATTCCATTACTTATACCTACTAAAAGTTTAATTATCAACTGAGAGCTACATGAAGCATATTTATTTTAGTCATATATCTGTATTATAAGCTTACCAATTTTTCCTTTCCTCACTAATTTATTTGTATAAACTTCATATTATTGCCAAAGAAAAAGTATTCAAACATACAAATATCTAAAAGAATGTGAATAAAAGGTTCTTTTTTCCTCCATTTCTTCTCCTGAGTTGAGGTCAAGTAAAACTCAAATTTACTGAACAAAATTAGCTCTTGGCACAGTTAACAATGTCTAATTAGAAATCTGAATGAGATTAATTTATAGGTTGAAAATGTTATTATGCACTACTTCTCCAAAATTCTCTTTTTTAATGGCCATTCATCTTTATTTGACTATTGGACCACATTTTTATAATTTAAATGTGTGTAGCATATCTAGACTGAAAAGTACAGTTGTTTTAAGAGGACCAACTTGTGCCTAAGGAAAATCTCAGTATTTGGTGCTGTTCAAAGATCAGGAAAGGTTACTTGGAGCTGTCAATCACCCATGTTTTTATATTAGCTATAGTTGCAAAGTTTCTTTTTTCTTTCTTATTCTGTCAATTTCACCTTTTCATATTCTTCAAAGCTACCCTATCCATATCTGGGATTTATAACACAAACTGAAATTACTTTGTCCTCCAGAGGACCCATATATGAATAAATTAAGAACTAGATTTAACCAAATATGTAATCTGGAAGCACAGTCTGACTTAGGACATGTTGCTTTGAAAAGAACATAGCAGGGGAATGTTGAACTGTTTCCACTAAGCAGTTTGGTGATCTTCCTTTATTTTTCTAACTTTTTCAAGTATGTATTTATGGCTAGACAGTTCTAGTTGTTGAGTATTGTATGAAAGAGAAAATGCATTTGATATGTATATGCTGTATACGTTGATACCTGGAGGATATATAACTGATCAACACACATAGTTCACAGCAACATTTTCCTAAGGAGTGTGTATGTTTGAGCTTAAAGCATGCAGATTCTGGCTATCAAGTCTATGTGCAAGTGTGTGAGGTTGACCTCCCATTGGTGAGAGATTATATTTTGTTTTTAATGATTTAAACATACACATACATACATTCATGCATACATATACACATATTGTCCAGTAAGAACCAGTGGAGGCCATGAATAGAGCGAAAATATACTGAAACTGAAAGTGAGGTTTGGCTGCTTGCCACTCAAAAGCCAATAAAGAGACAAGGTTGATGATAAGGAAAGTTTGCTTTATTTTGGATGTTGACAACTGGAATGGAGGAGAGCGAATCTCTGTCCAAGGCCTGACCATCCTCGTCAACCTAACAACCTGTGGAAAAGAGGTTTTATAGGCTGAGGGAGGGGGCTACATGCAGAAAGAGCACATTCAGCTCAGACAGTCATCTTGCAATTGGTCATCTGTGGGCTGACCAGCATCACTTTGATTAAGTACAGCTAATAGTTACTTCAAGGTTCAGTTTCTTTCCATTTCTTTGAGGCCAGCTCTCCAAATTGTGGCAGCTTAAGTCATGGCTACAGTTTGGTCTGCATGTAGTTAACTTCTTCCACTTGGTGGAAGTTTCAGTATCTAACAAATATAAGACAGCTCACAGGATATGGCTCAGAATATTATCTATAGCCCTTGAGGAGGAACTAAAGGTCCTTGATTTTGCTTAATGACTAAGCAATTATTATTTGGTCTCCTCTGACTGTCTGTCCTTGTTTCTGTATTTTCTCACTTTTCTGATTAAACTTATTCTTTGGCTAAAACAAAGCTTTCCTGCAGACAAAAGGCAGGCTGAGAATATGGTGGGCAAAGGACACATGATCCTGCTGTTTCAAATCTGATCCTCAAATGTAAGGCTTATCCTATATCATACACAAGGTTACCTATTTAATTGTCACTATTCCTTCTATTAAGATTGGCTAATTAATACACACATTATTAAGAATTTAATTTTTAGTCACACTCATTTTCTGTTGCATTTTGAGGCATTTCTTCTGGATGTAATATCTAGCAATTGGTCACAGATGATATAACGGCTTTCCTGATAGCTCAGTTGGTAAAGAATCCGTCTGCAATGCAGGAGACCCTGGTTTGATTCCTGAGTCCAGAAGATCTCCTGGAGAAGGGATAGGCTACCCACTCCAGTATTCTTGGGCTTCCCTTGTGGCTCAGCTGGNTAAATATAAAATCATATAATGACATTTGAACCCACCATCCCAGATCATCAGTTTTCAATGTTACTTTAGCCTAATTTTTCAAGTATTTTTTTCAGGAGTCTTTTTTTTTTATAGTCTTCTGTGCTTTTTATCAACATGAAATACGATTAAATATGAATTGATGACAAAAATCTTGTCACTAGACTTTCATGAAAGCTGTGTCTATACTAATGAGCAGAAGCAGTATTGAAACTTAGAGGGTTATTAAGTGCAATGGGATAGACCATTGTTTTTCAAAGGTTATACATTCAGGGCAAAGACTGATTTTTCATCAACAAAGTTTTATGAAAACTGAACAAAAATTTTCTTTAAAAATTAATTTCCAAGCAAAAGTTTCTTCAAAACCTGTTACCAGTTTGTGATTTTCACATATATGTTACCAACACACAAGTTCTGTGGATCATTTTAAATTCGAAAGCATTCCTAATAAAAAGGAATTCAGAGATACTGGAATATATATAAATTTAAACATCTGAAATCAATCAACAGAAAGTTATTCCAGGCATAGTATTTTTAGGATTGAATTATCACCGTATTCTCATCCACAACCCAAACACCTCCTCTTCAAATTCTTTTGTAAAATAATTGTATTATGGCATAATTTCATAGCCCTGTAAAATAATTTTTATAATGCTTCTAATTTGTGAAATCAAAGGTTTAATTTGCTTCTGTTGTGTCTTAATTTATGCTTGGCTTTTTAAGGTACTGATAGTCAATGGAGGAAAAGACAGGCAACATGTTAAAATGTCATCAAAGCAGCATTCTATTTTAAAACAAAGATATATATTCTAATTCCAATGACAATGATAAAGCACTCCAGGGTGTGCTTTAATGGGCCATTAGTTTTCTTCTTGGGTGGTTGAAATTCTTTGGCCTATAGCCTTCTGCTCCCCTGAGTCTCTGGGCTTCTGTTAGACCCATTAAAAACTCCCTGGAATGTGGTTTTTGTCTAATGTGATTATTATAAAAATGTCCAAGTTATGCATTTACTCCTCCATTTGCAATGGCACTGGCATTTCATTCGCTTGAATGTTGACATGGGGCTCTTTAGAAAATAAAGTACAGCTGATCAATTAGAAAGTAAAAACAAAAAGATTTTTCAGGGCCATGTCACTGGGGGCAAGGGAAAGGAAGAGAAATGTCTGAGTAATCTGAGAGTGATTTTTACACATGCCAAGTATGTTGTGGTTTGAACCACAGTGGCAAAGCTCCACAAATCACAGGTTTGATGTATTATCCCTAGCTTAGTTTTTCAAATGATCTTTCACTACTTCTGCTTTGTGATGGGTAGAGTCTCTTTTGTTTCTGTGCTTTCTTTACTCCTTCAGTACAAACACACATTTTATAGATCTTTGTAATGAGAGAACAGACTAGATCCCAGCATCAAAAGCAAAAGAGGCCAGGAGTGAATGACATGTTATATTTCTTTACCCATAAAATTGCTTTGGTAGAAGCATCTTTCTCATTAAAGGTGGTTGTAGTGGAGATATCAAATGTTCCCCTTTCAGCAATAGAGTTCAATCCACCATGTATGCTCAGTCGTGTCTGACTCTTTGGGGACCCCATGGACTATAGCCTTCCAGGCTTCTCTGTCCATGAGATTTCCCAAGCAAGAATACTTGATATACAAGAATGAGGATATGGGCTGCCATATGCTCCTCCAGGGGATCTTCCAGACCCAGGGATCGAACCTGGACTCTTGTGTCTTCTGCATTGGCAGGTGGATTCTTTAACCCATCATGTTCCATGAGCAAATCAAGATAATTTATCTACCTGTATGCAATGCTCAGTCTTAAGGTGATATCCAAAAGAGGACAGATACCCTTCCCCACATTTGATACATGGAAACTTGGGGGCATATAGATAATCTCACTTTTCAAAAATTTGCTTTATGATGCTTGACTTTTATGAGGGACATACAGTAATATCTGTTTTTGCTAATTGAAAGAAATTTGAAGAAATTTTTTTGTGTGTGAAAAAAAGGGGGCAAAAAGTTAAAACAGGTTAGGTTTTGACATTTGTTTTGTAGTGAGCCATTATAGTGGCAACAGGCACCCCAAGCTTGGAGAGTGACACCACCAAACTCCTTCCTTGGGAACCACACCCAGCATCTCAGCATCAAGCTGCTCTATCTCTGAACTGTGTCTGTAAGCATCTGTATTTTATCTCCATTTATTTTGTCCATTGTTAGCAAAATGTGCTCCAAAGTAATTGCTTCAATTTACACTTAGGAAAGATTTCATAGGAATACTCTACTTTGGGATGGTGTGTTGGGGGGGCAGGCTGTAAATGATATCTCTTCTTTGTGCATTATAAACTGAAGTGTAGCCTTAGAGTTTTCAGGGGTTACTGTTCTTACTTTTGTTTCATGTCTTGGCTTCACGTGTTTTTTTTTTTTTTTTAAATTTTTATTTTTTTAGTTTGTTTTGCTTTACAATACTGTACTCATTTTGCCATACATTGACGTAAATCAGCCATAAGTGTACCTGAGTTCCCAATCCGGACCCCCTCCCTTCCCCCTCCCTCCCCACACCATCCCTCCAGATCATCCCCACTCATCAGTCCCAAGCCTTCTGCATCGAACCTAGACCGGCAATCCGTTTCCCTTATGATAGCATACATGTTACAATGCCATATTCCCAAATCCTCCCACCCTCTCCCTCTCCCACGGAGTCCAAAAGGCTGTTCTATACATCTGTGTTTCTCTTGCTGTCTCGCGTACATGTTTAACACCACCATCTTTCTAAATTCCATATATATGTGTCAGTATGCTGTATTGGTGTTTTTCTTTCTGGCTCACTTCACTCTGTATAATTGGCTCCAGTTCCATCCACCTCATTAGAACTGATTCAAATGTATTCTTTTTGATGGCTGAGTAATACTCCATTGTGTATATGTATACCATACATGTTTGTTTTTATGTTAAAAAGCACGTTGCATCTTTTCAATTGCTTTTCCTGCAACACTTGAGATGGTCATGTAGTTTGTTCTTCATTTCGTGGTGTATTAATGTGGTGTATTACATTGAATTTTGTGTGTTTAACCATCCTTGCAATCCAGGAATAAACCCCATTTGGGCAGGGTGTATAATTCTTCAGTGTGCTGTGAAATTTGTCTTGGTAGTGCATTGTTGAGGATTTTTGAATCCGTGTTCAGCAGGGATATCGGTCTCTACTTTTTATTTTATCTATCTTTGAAAGAGTTATGCTGGTCTCATAAAATAAATTTGAAGGTGTTTTCTCCTCTTCTGGTTTTTGGAATAATTTAAGAATAAACTGTGTTAATTTTTTAAATGTGTGTTACAGTTATCTAGTGAAGTGAATTGATCCTGGGCTTTTCTTTACTGGAATGTTTTGATTACCAATTCAGTCTTCTTATAGGCTATAGATTTGTTTATAGGTTTATTTGTTTATAGATTTTTAATTTTTTCATGATTCTGTCTTGGTAAATTTTATGTTCCTAGTATTTCAAAATTTTTATCCAGTTTATTGTTGTATAATTGTTCATAAGCATGCTTATAATTTTTATTTCTGTGGTAGCAGTTGTAATATCTCCTTCACTTCTGATTTTAGTTGAGTTTCCTCTCTATATATTTGTCTCTATATTTTCTTTACCAGAGTATTTTCTTATATTTTCTCTGTTAGTGTTTAGCATAATACTGTTGCAACTTGAAGGACTCCCTTTTTCATTTCTTATAGGACTCTTCTGTTGGTGATGAACTCTCAGCTTTTGTTTATGTAAAGAAATCTTAAGTGTGTCATTATTTTTGAAGGACAGCTTTGCCAGATATAATATTTTTGGTTGGCAAGTTTTATTTTTACCTTTTTATTTCTTTGAATATATCATTTCTCTTCCTTGCAGCCTGCAAGGTTTATGCTGAGAAATGCACTGATAATCTCATTCTTATCTCTTATGTGTGACTAATCACTTTTTTCTGCTGAATTACTTTTTTCTGCTGCTTTCAAGAGTCTCTCTTTGTGACTTTAGCTTTTTATTATAATGATTTGATCATAATATGTCCCAGTGTGAGCTTCTTTAGGTTTTTCCTAGTTGGAACTTTTTGAGATATTTGAAATTTTATACATACTTTCTTCCTCAAATTTGGGTCATTTTTGGCCATTATTTCTTCAAATAGGCACTCTACACTTTTCTCTTTCTCTCTCCTCCTGAGACTCCTGTATATTGGTTACTTGTTGGTATCTTCACTTCTCTTCTTTCTTAATTCTTTTGCTCATCTACCTCAGTAATTTTAAATAATGTCTCTTCAAGTTTGCTAACTTTTTCTTTTCTTTGATCAAGTCTGATTTGAACTTTTAGCAGATTTTTCAATTCAGTTATCATATTCTTTAGCTCTAAACTTTGTTTTGTTATTATATATATATAGTTTATATATTCTTTTTGATATTCTCATTTTGTTCTTGTATAGTTTTCCTATTTTAATTTTGTTTTCTGTTTGTGTTGTCTTAGTTCCCCGAGCAGCTTTAAAAATGTAATGTTGAATTCTGTATTAGGAGATGTATAGATATATGAATCTTCAGTGTTAGTTTCTGGAGATTTATTTTCTTCCTTTGTTTGGCCATATTTTCCTGTTTCTCTGTATGCCTTGCATACATTTGTTGAAAGTTAGGTAGTTGAAAAATAGATACCTCTGCCATTCTTTACTGATTTTGTACCAGGAGAGATTTTTTTACCAATCATCCCACCTAGCGATCCTGGAGGCCTTTTAAACCTTTTTTTAGGAATATGCCTTCTCTGAGCTCATGTGTATAATTCCCCAACTAAATTATTCTGTCATTTATTTTTCAGGAGTTCATAATCTTTTGTTCTCCCCAGCATCTTTCTGCACTCATACAGTCTCTTCTGGTGCCTCATTAATCCACTGTGCTCAATTTTGTTTTCAGTAGCCCCTAGGCACTCAAATTATCCAGGTTTCCTTTGTTGTTGTTGTTCACTTGCTCATTGTGTCTGACTGTTTGCTACCCTGTGGACTGCAGCATGTCAGGCCTCCCTGTCCTCCACCATCTCCTGGAGTTTGCTCAGACTCATGTCCATTCATCGGTGATGCCATCCAGCCATCACGTCCTCTGTAATCCCCTTGTCCTCTTGCCTTCAATCTTTCCCATCATCAGGGCCTTTTCCAGTGAGTGAAGAGAGTAAGATCTTTGCATCAGGTGGCCAAAGTATTGGAGATTCTGCTTCAGCATCAGTCCTTCCAGTGAATATTCAGGACTGATCTCCTTTAGAATCGACTGGTTTGATCTCCTTGCAGTCCAAGGGATTCTCAAGAGTCTTTTCCAGGACCACAGTTCAAAAGCATCAATTATTTGGCATCCAGCCTTCTTTATAGTCCAATTCTCACATCCATACTGGAAAAACCACAGCTTTGATTATATGGACTTGTGTCAGTAAAGTAATGTCACTGCTTTCTAATATGTTTTCTAGGTTTGACATAGCTTTTCTTCTAAGGGGCAAGCGTCTTTCAATTTCATGGCTGCAGTCACCATCTGCAGTGATTTTGGAGCCCAAGAAAATAAAGTCTGTCACTGTTTCCATTGTTTCCCCATCTATTTGGCATGAAGTGATGGGACGGGATGCCATAATCTTAATTTTTTGAATGTTGAATTTTAAGCCAGCTTTTTCACTCTCCTCTTTCACATTCATCAAGAGGCTCTTTAGTTTCTCTTCACTTTCTGCCATAAAGGTGGTGTCATCTTCATATTTGAGGTTATTGATATCCTGCAGTCTTGATTCCAGTTTGTGCTTCATCCAGCTCAGCATTTCAAACTAAGTTTCCTTTAGTTTTCCAAATCAAGCAAGATAGAAAACAGATCCTTGGGCAGTCCCTCAAAATGCCAAAATAGTGTACCCACATTCCACTCTCTTCTTTTATTCCTAAGAGAGTAGCCATGTTTTTGGAACTTTCTTATGATTATGCCACACTACCGGCTAAGGGAAGGTCTATACAAGCAATGAACTTTCTTACCCACTTTGATGCAGTTATTCTTGATTTTGTATTGCTTTGGATGCTACAATTTCTTAACTGGTTTTTGGAGTTCTCACTCAGTAATTTGGTCCACCTTAAAAAAGTCTCTTTTCCATAAAGGAATCTCTAACCAGGGCTTCCTATTTTCATCATCTTAGTGACATCATTCCTGAGCACCCAAATTTAGTTCAGCTATTCGGTTGGCCCCAGCACCCCAGATGATATTGATGTAGAAGATATGAAGAACACATATTTAAAAATACTGTTCCATAACAGTGATTCTTAATATGGGTGGAGTGTTAGAGTCCCTGTAGATGCACTGATGCATAGGGTCCACTTACAGACATCCTGATTTAAATGCTCTGTAGTGGAGCTCAAAGTCAGAAGTTAAAACACTTGCATGGTGACTGTAATGTGCAGCCATTGTTGAGAACCATTGTTCTCATGCTTATGCTACTTACAGATTAATTGATTAACTCTAGGAGTCTATTCAATTCAGTTCAGTCACTCAGTCATGTCCGACTCTTTGCAACCCCATGAATCACAGCACGCCAGGACTCCCTGTCCATCACCAACTCCCGGAGTTCACTCAGACTCACGCCCATCGAGTCAGTGATGCCATCCAGCCATGTTATTCTGAGTCGTCCCCTTCTCCTCCTGCCCACAATCCCTCCCAGCATCAGAGTCTTTTCCAATGAGTCAACTCTTCGCATGAGGTGGCCAAAGTACTGAAGTTTCATCTTTAGCATCATTCCTTCCAAAGAACACCCAGGACTGATCTCCTTTAGAATGGACTGATTGGATCTCCTTGCAGTCCAAGGGACTCTCAAGAGTCTTCTCCAACACCACAGTTTAAAAGCATCAATTCTTCGGCGCTCAGGCTTCTTTACAGTTCAACTCTCACATCCATACACGACTACTGGAAAAACCATAGCCATGACTAGACAGACCTTAGTCAGCAAAGTAATATCTCTGCTTTTGAATATGCTATCTAGGTTGGTCATAACTTTTCTTCCAAGGAGTAAGTGTCTTCCAAGGAGTAAGGAGTCTATTAGGGCAGCTCATCTCCCTAAGGAGTTAATTTTAACTTAGGTATATTTTAAACACCAGTGAAAAACTCCATTTAGCATCAGAGTCTTCTTCATTCAGTTCAACTCTCCATCCTTGTGTTACTAATTAAGGTCAAAACATTTAAAGATACATGCATTTGAAAAGGACTATAAATCTAATACCACTAGTAAAAGAAACTGTGACTCAAGCCCATTAAAGGTGAAGCAATTCAGCCTAAATTGTTGAACTGAAACAACTTACATTTCTTTCTAGATGAGTCTAGGGAAATGACAGGCAATTTTAACTCCTGACACACACTTAGGTTTATTAGACCACACAGTTAAGACAGAGAGTAAAGGAAGAAGTGCACTTTCTTTGCTGCCATTGAGAAGATTTCCAAGTGGTATTTGAGTATAACTCCAGCCCTGATACTTTACCAAATCCAGATTTCCTATGAGGTTTTTGTGATTCCTTCCAGCTGACACTTTTGCCAAACTAAAGAAGGCAATATTAACTTGGACTTATCTTTAATTTGGGCTTCCCAGGTAGTTCTGTGGTAGAGAACCTGCCTGCCAAGTAGGAGATATAGGAGATGTGGATTCAATCCTTAAATCAGGAATATCCCCTGGAGAAGGAAATGGCTTCCTCTTCCAGTATTCTTGCCTGAGAAATCTAATGGACAGAGGAACCTGGTGGGCTATAGGCCCATGGGGCTGCAAGAGTCAGATACAACTGAGTAAGCATGTTCCTAGAAATATCTAAAGTGCTGGAATAATCTGGCATGTAGAAGAGATTCAGGGAACATTTACCCAAATAATGGATTATATATGGATATAAATAGGTTGTTTGCAAAAATCAACCAGGACACCTCCCTTCAATTCCAGACTATTCTTAATCCACATGTGGCCTCCAGGACACCTGGTCTTTAAATTCCAATCCTTTTCCTACGTATAACTTTCCCAACCACAAGTAGACTTCATAACTTCAGATTCCATCCTTTGGATCCAGTAACCCTACGTTTCTGGGAAGTTCTTTGGAAAAAGTATCGCATTAACTATTGGCAGTGTTGCATTGAATTCAATAAGTAGTCTTAGTTTTCTATTTAATTTTGAGATTGAATGAAAGCTTAGATAAAGTTTTGGTGCTAATATCTTAGAAGCATTATTATTCAAGCAGGTACTTCTGTATCTTTAACATAATGTTCCTTTTCATGGAGTTCATTCAAGACCTTAAGCAATTCATTAGTAAATTCTAAAAGACCTAATTTTGCTCTCTTCTTCATTATGTAGCACCATTACCTACAAATTTCTTTCAGAATTCCTTTCAGGTTATTTGCTTAGAAAGATTGTTCTATAAATGGATTGGAAATCCTCTCTGCTCTATGTCCCCTTCAAGAATTAAAGTGGGTGAGAGGTGAAATAAGAAATTTTGATCACAAAACTATTTCTAATGGCTTTTATTTCTTCATTTCTCCAAATTTTGTTATGCTCTTCCACCCTTGCTTCTTTGTAACTATGCTAAAATTTTTCTCTTACAAAAGCCCAGGACCTAAGCAAGATGAGATGTCATAAATATTCGTATATAGGTAAAACTTGATGTCTGCAAAACAATCAAGCAAACCATCACAAACTCAAGTTAAACCAAAAATGAATCAGACATAGACTTCCTCTCTCTGATATTGTTAACAATTTTCCTGCTTTAACCATCAAATTGCTATAATATATTTTTATGTTTATTGACAGTTTTAAAGGATTAAAAACAGTATAAATTGCAGCAAATTATACAGCTCCCTATTATTGAAACTTCAATTCATATCAAACTGACAGTTGAAAGAAAGCATTCTTTTATATCACCCTACAAAAATTCATCTAAAATGACCTTTCTTAATAATTGATGAGGACTTTTTGTCTTTGTTGCAACTGTCTAAGGTGTGCACACCACACTGTAGCCATATTACTCCAATGGACTGTGCAAAGACTAATTTGCAACTATTTCTGTCAGCTTTTCTCTAAGTGGTGACATTTGTTAGGAAACTCTTCTAAAGCCAGAATAGACGAAGTAGTTTTAGGACATAATCTATTTCACTTAATTTACAAATAAGCCCATTGGTTGAACACTGTCCAATGAGCTGTATAACAGATGATGAAACTCAGTGTATATGGGTCAATTTTCCCCTTCCTACAGGTTGGAAGAATACTAATCAAAGACAAATGATAATTTAAAAGTCAGAATTTTCACCTTTTCATGTGTGAAGATAATGTACATTTATAGCGTGCATTTAATGATGGTCTAGTTATGAAGCATAAATACAAAAACTAGTATATTCTATGATCAGTATTTGTCATACTATGTACAACAAAGCAAGAAATAGCCAAATAAGTCATTTATAGTCACTTGAACCAATTTGAAAAGTGTACCTGCAAACTCTAGCTAATCATATGCTATTAACTTATTGTGTTAATGGTATCCCTGATTAATATATATATATATATTTATATATGTGTGCATGTGTGTGTGTGTGTGTGTGTATAAAACAGAAAGTAATAAAAATCACCTCTGATTATATCACCCTGACTAATCACAGCCCAAGGAGATTTTTCAGTAATTAATATATATAAATGTAGCTGTAGATAATTAAAATCTATGGCCATGCCATTCCTTCTGTAACCATATAAATTATTGAATATGTTTACACAAAATAGGAGTCATAACATATACATAGACTTATATCCTTAAAATTATTTTGTGAAATATCTAAAATATACAAATATTCATTTTCTCACTAAATTGAATCTTAACATTATGCTATATTTACTAGAGTTTCATTGTTTTAGAAAATATATGATAACTGAGACACAGTTAAAGCCCCCTGGGAGGAAAAAACCTTCTGATTCTATTACCCTCTACCAAAGTAATCCCAAACATGAATTTACTGTTTATCATTCTCATGCATATTTTAATATGTAATGTATATTTACATATTCCTAAACATAATATAGTCTTGTGTTGGAGAAAAGTTTAAATCGTACTTTATATGGCACTCTGCAGCTTGCTACTCCTGCCTATTAGGTGTGGAACTTTATCTTTGCTAATAGATATATCTCTCATTCAGTTGTTTTCATACATTAATGCATATCAAAATCAAAAATTCGAAGTCTCTTTCTATTGCAACAAGCCTGAGTCTCTGAATTCTTTATCATAGATGCCCAATAGATGATTCTGATACATGCCAAGGTATGAGAACCAGTATTCTAGTTTCTTTTATTTGCATTATATTGTATTTCATTGCATAAATACACCACAGTTTATTTATTCTCTCTTGGCTGAATGTTTTATGTTGTTATTATTACATTTTGCTTTTGCAAGTAAAATACCACGTGAAATGCTAAATAATGCAATATTGCCCTTTAGAGTTGTTATACCAATTTATAGTCCCATTGCCGTGACTATCTGGTACTGATTTGCTTGGAACTTCCTCAGTGTTAGCAGAGGCATCTTGGCAGACTGGCGCAGTTGATTATCCTAATAAGAGTGGATAGTTTCACATACCCCAAAACATTAGTATTGTCCCACGTTTTTTAAAATAATAATTTGGGGTCAAAGGGAAGGGATAAAATAGCAACTAATATTTGTTTTATATTGTATTTTTTGATCAAAGGATTATTTGATCAAAATAATAATTTTTGGTCAAAGGGAAGGGATAAAATAGTAACTAATATTTGTTTTATATTGTATTTTTTGATCAAAAGGGTTGCTTTTTTATATCTATTAGTCCTTTAAATTTACTCCTCTTTATCCTTTTTTATAAGAGAATGCTTATTCTTTCATATAGATACTTGAGTTTTTATGAATTTTCAGCATTAAAAATAATAAAAATCAATTTATCATTCATACATTACAAGTATTTCATGGAAGTCTGTGCTGGCTTGCTTTTACCCTTTTCTTTATTTTGTACAAATTTCATCTTTCACAGCATCAAATTTTTAATCTTGTATGTTTCATGCTTTTTTGGGTACTTAATCTAAGAATCCTTTCTGTATACTCTGGTAATAACTTTAATTTACAGATTATTTTCCTAACATTTTAGAATTTTACTTTTGACATTATATCTTCAGTATACGTAGAGCTATGTGAAGTAAAGAGTCAGTTCAGAGAAGGCAATGGCATCCCACTCCAGTACTCTTGTCTGGAAAATCCCATGAATGGAAAAGCCTGGTAGGCTACAGTTCATGGGGTTGCGAAGAGTCAGACACGACTGAGCGACCTCACTTTCGCTTTTCATTTTCATGCATTGGAGAAGGAAATGGCAACCCACTCCAGTGTTCTTGCCTGGAGAATCCCAGGGACAGCGGAGCCTGGTGGGCTGTCGTCTATGGGATCGCACAGAGTCGGACACAACTGAAGCGACTTAGCAGCAGTAGCAGCAGCAAAGAGTCAATTTACTTTTCTGCATATAAATAATGAACTATTAAAGTCTGTTTTTTAATCACTGATTTATAGTATTATTTATGTCACAAATCTATTTTTTAAATATATTTTACTTTAATTTATTGTTTCTGTATTTAGTGCAGTTAGTCTATGTTGTAACCTCCATTTTCTCTCACCTCACCTAATTTCTCTTAATTATTTTAGTTTTAAATTAGACATATCTAGTAGAACAAGTAATTTCAATTGTCCTTTTTCAATAGTCTTGCTATTTGTGACCCTTTGCTCTTCTGTTTAAATTTATTGCTACATTGATTCAGTTGTATTTAAATGTGATTTGGACTCAAACCATATTCAATTAATAGAATAATTTAGAAAGAATTGTTAGCTTAACGTCAGTGTTCCCATCCATGAGCATATCAGTCCATTCAGTCAATTCTTTACTTCTTGAATAGTTCTTCTCTCTTAGAAGTTTTACATATATTTTTATATGCTATTATGAATGTATTTTCTAATTTCTTCATACTGATATCTACACACACTAAGGTTTTGTCTGCATGTTACATTTTCGTTATGAAGTAAATGTCTGAACATATGTAGATAATCATACATTCTAAAAACAGAAAGGGCTTTTAATTTTTTTTCCTAAATTATATAGCTGTGATTTCTTTTACTTATTCTGTCATCCACTTAGCAAATATTAAATAGAAATAATAAGGAAAGTCAAACTTCCTAAATTTTTGAATTTTTGAGAGTGCTTTAAAATTTTCCCCATTAAGTAGCAGTTGGGTTAATATATGCCTTGATGATTTAAGAAATTTCTCTTCCACATTATATTTTCAGAATGTAAAAACATTTGTTCTTTGTAAATCATGAGTGAGTACAGCATTCTGAAGGCTTCTGAACACATGCATTGAAGTGCTTGTATTTGCCTTTTAGCTGCAATGGTAGGCAGTTATTAAAACAGGCCCCAGTGACTTCTACTTCCTAGTATCCATGCACTGTATAAGCTCTCCAATACATGATGGACAAAATTTGCGGGACTCTATATTCTTGCATGGTCTCAATCTTAAAAAGAAAATATTTATTCTTTTGCCATTGAGTGTGGTAATAGGTATGTTGATTGTAGATACCCTTTATAATAATAGAATTTCAGATTTCATTCTATTCCTAGTTTGCCAAATGCATTTCCTTCATATGTTGAAATGATATATTTCTTTCAAATACTCTGTTAACATTGTGAATTACCTGAGTTGGTTTTTTTAAACATTAAACTAATCTGCATTCCTGCAAAAATTATACTTGATCATGATGTGTTAAACTTTTATACATTGCTAGATTTATTTTACAATTTTTATCAAAATAATTTGGAACTATGCTTATAAGGATGGTTAGTTTGTAATTTGCTTTCCTTTTAAAGACTTGTCCTGGTTTTGTGAGTGTAATGTAGTTATCATAAAATGAGCCTGGAAGTGATCCTACTTCTATTTTCTGCAAGAATTTTATGGCTTGGTATTATTTTTTCCTTAAAGGTTTGATGTAATTCTCCATTAAAGACATCTGGGCTTTTGTTTTTGTTTCTGTTTTTATCACAAACAATTACATGTGTATTATAATTAAAAGTCAATTAAGTTTTCCTCACCATTTCCAGCTCTTATGCTTTCCACTGAGTTTACTTTTATTCATATTAAAATATATCCTTCATGGGTTTTTTTCCCTCCTCTTGAACTTCTATGAGTAGAAAAACTTTGTTTGTAAATGGCTGAAAATATCTTTATTTTGCACTCTCTCACGGGTCTAGCTCCTGATAACTGACGCTGAGTTGATAAATGCTACGAACATATTGGTTTCTTTATTTTAGCCTTATCTCTGAAGTCAGAAAACTCCCATATCTGACCATGACTTAAAGAAAATTGAACAATTTTCTTTCTCCTTTACCCTGTAGGACCCAAACTCGCTAGACCTGCATGGTTGCAGATACAGCGAACAGAAAGACTATAGTTTTTGTTTGTTTGTTTGTTTGTTTTAGTGTCTGGCAAAAACACACTTTACTTAAATTTAGTGAAGTTACGTTATACTGGCTTCCTCATTTGACATGTCACCCATCATTGCTAAGTGTTTGGATCAGAGGGTGTACACATGCACTTTGTTTGCCACTTTCACTCACAAGTGGACCGTACAGTTTAACACTGCAGTGCAAAAACTCTCTCACTACTAGCTGTATATAGGTGTCTAGGTATTACTAGTAACTAGGTTGTATCTTTTATTATAAACCTATCCACAGTTGCTAGTGACATTTGTGTATGCCAGATACTTGCTCAATACTTACTGTGTACTAACCACTCTTCTAAGTATTTTATATGTATTAATTAATTTAATTCTAACAAAGACCAAATGAAGTAGCTATTATTGCTATCTCTGTTTAAAAGGTGAAAAATTGCAGTATACATAGATTAGGTAACTTTTCCAAGAACAAGGAGAAGTAAGTTGCCTAGCTAGTACTCAAACCTAAATTGTTTGACTACATCACTTAGATGTTTGATGAATGAGGAAGAAAATGAATATGCCTGATGACATCTGTCCATCCTGGCCTAGCTCTTAATCATGCCTTACCCTGTCTTGTTGCACTTGTGTTCTGGCTTTGTAAGAGCGAGAGACATACTTTTATCATCTCATTATCCCTTGCACCTAGCAATGAACTTAGAACTCTCTAGATTTTTACTGCCAGTTGTTGTCATGGCTCAATCAGACCTGGGTAAGGATTCTTTCCTGAGGATTTAGTGTATATACTGGTGCAGTTCAGTTCAGTTCAGTTCAGTTGCTCAGTCATGTCCGACTCTTTGCGACCCCATGAATTGCAGCACGCCAGGCCTCCCTGTCCATCACCAACTCCCGGAGTTCACTCAGACTCACACCCATCGAATCAGTGATGCCATCCAGCCATCTCATCCTCTGTCGTCCCCTTCTCCTCCTGCCCCCAATCCCTCCCAGCATCAGAATCTTTTCCAATGAGTCAACTCTTCGCATGAGGTGGCCAAAGTACTGGAGTTTCAGCTTTAAGTGGAGACAGTGCCTTTCACTATTTTCTTAAGAGGCCTATAAAGCATTCTATTTAAAATTTACCTTAAAAACACTAGCTGCTGGGATAGTGAAAGGAGACAGTTGTTTTCTATCAGCATTTTATGAAGTGTTAGGGAAAGAAACTTTGGGAGGACTAATAACTGGAAAACTCTCATTCTTATCAGAGTTTCTATTTCAAAAGATGTAGAAGGAAATGAAGCATATTGCTGTTTCTCCCTAGATAGTTTGACCATTTCTCAGCATGAGCTCCATATAATGTTATACGTAAAATCTTCAGATTAAAAAGAAAAATTCTAACATGGGCAGATTAAACTTTTGTCTTAAAATGTAGTACTATTCTGGTTATTCAAAATAAAAAAAAAATGAGAAGTAAAGACATTTAATTCTCTCCAGTGTCATCTAGAATGCGGGGACATGTTCAAATCAGCATCTCCAAGTTGAAAATAAAGTCTCTGGGAAATTACTGATGGACATCAAGAAAAACCTTGGCAAAGATGCACAACTGTGGGCTACTTATTCGAACAGAGCAATTAGTGGCCGCTTTTCCAGTTTCCCTGCTGAAAAGACAGCCCTGTCAACCGCCTTCTTGTTGCAGAAATAGTCCCCATCGCCAGCCCTCATCTCACGGCTTGCTTTTGTGTACAGGTTGATACTTTGTTCACCTTAAATGATCCAGCCCCTGAGAATGCCTTGGGTTCCCAACTCTGATGCTGGCTGATCAGCATGGGAAGGTACTATGGAAGGATCCCTGCTTGGAGAGGACCGTCTCTCATCTAGGAGCGAAGCTGCACTGAGCGGCCAGACTGTGTGAAAAGAGCTAAGTTTGGACAGTGCCAGTCAAGCCTTAATGCTGTCCAGGAGGCTGTGGGTATTAATTCAGTTTATGCTTCTCGTTTTGATTGGTTCCAGCCAGGGAATTAAATAGATCCCTTCTCTCAAGTATGTTCTGAAAGAGACTGAGGCTTAAATCAGTTAGAGGTTTGTCTGTCTTTAAGTAAATGTGTTAGTAAGAAGAGCTATGCAAAGTCAAAAAGATTACTCTGCCCTGTCATTTTGGCAGATAATGGAGACACAGGAAGACTCCTGTAAACTGAACCAGTGGGATGTCTTGCCTCTTCCATCTCTAGGGAGAATTTATTCTGCCTGATCCATTAGTCTCCGTTTAGATCAAATTGTAGCCTGTGAAGAGCTTTACCCTTGAAATATTTTACCAAATGGTAACTCTAAAACCCCCAGCATAACTTACGACATGACTGATAAAAACTGATAAGATAGCAAATGTACAAAAAAGACAGGATTTATGAACCTTTGCCAATGAGACACAGTAGAAGAAAAACTAAGAATCACAGAGCCTTTAGAGAAGTTATATATCCAAATACCCGCTGCTCCTGAGAATCAAAACCAGCAAACACTGGTTAGTGAAAAATTTTCACCTTTGGTTGGATAACCTAGGTAATATGAACCTAACAACAACAACAAAAAAATATAATCAGTTCAGTTCACTTCAGTTCAGTTCAGTCACTCAGTCATGTCCGACTCTTTGCGACCCCATGAACCGCAGCACGCCAGGCCTCCCTGTCCATCACCAACTCCCAGAGTTCACTCAGATTCATACCCATCGAGTTAGTGATGCCATCCAGCCATCTCATCCTTGGTTGTCCCCTTCTCCTCCTGCCCCCAATCCCTCCCAGCATCACAGTCTTTTCCAAGATAATAATACATATATATAAGCTTTTGCTCAAAACACACCTTCCTCCTATAGATATGCCTCTCCACTCTACCGCCTTCATTTTTCTGTCATAAAGCGGATGGTAAAATGGGATGTGTTGTGTTCTGATACATAATGCATAAAGGTTACGAATCTAAATGGCTAGATTATCAGTCTGGAGTATGTGGAACCAAAACTGTGATTTCCACAACACTTCAGATATTGATATATGTCCACAAAGCCACATCTAACATGGAAGAGATGTAATCAGTCTCCATTGCATCTCTGTGTTCTTGTCTGACACTAGGTTAGATAAGAAACAAAAAGCAGGAAAAAAAAAAAAGAGAGTAAAAAAAGAAAAAGGAAGCTTATGATTAAAGAGCTAAGAACATAGGAAGTAGGAGGATGCACAGCAAATAAACGCAGTGCTTTACTTGTCAGAAAGTGCTGCGAGAAATCTCTGTTCCCTGAATCCTCACGACAGGAATTTGAGATAGCTCCTGACTAGTGGCATTGTTCAC
Source organism: Neotragus moschatus (assembly GCA_006410615.1). NCBI lineage: Eukaryota > Metazoa > Chordata > Mammalia > Artiodactyla > Bovidae > Neotragus > Neotragus moschatus. The sequence continues at coordinate 3,190,045 of SJYA01002742.1, read as the reverse complement.
GTGTTATTGGTAGGGATCCTGGTGTTCACGGTAAAAGCAAGAGGCTCCAAGCCTCTCAAAACAAGAACCCAGGATTACTGATTATCCAAGTATAGCCACATGACACAGCACAAAACGAGCAGGATGTGAGGATCAAATTCATAAATGATAGGAAATATAATTGCAGAAAATAAACTTATTAATATCACACCTGTAGGGCTGTTCACCAATAGTAATATCACTCTGTTGCAATCACAGTGCATACCCCAAGAGGGGATGGAGTTTTTTTTTTTTTTTTTTATTCTTACTTTCCTCAGTATAGGTGATGATGAGCATCTAGAAGTCACAGATAAATAATTTTTGAATGAACATTTAGAAATAGAATAAACAGGTTTACAAACAGATGGTGCTCAGTTTGTAAAATCACTTTAAATGTTTGGCCTTCAGTTTTGTAAAAGGCGAACAACAACAAAATAGTTGATCTGATTTCTGAAATGTTTTCAAGTTCAAATGAAATTTTACTCATAAAATTATTTTTATTTTCATTATTTGAAAGTTCTTTAAGTCTATAATTGTTTTAATTGTGTAAAGAATTATAAAGATTACACACTTCAGCCATGATTGTTGAGATATCTTTTTCTAAACCAAACCTTAACTTCTGAATCATATTGGAGCACCTGTTCTCCAAAATAGTACACAATTCTGAAAGTGAAAGTGAAAGTGAAGTCGCTCAGTCGTGTCCGACTCTTTGCGACCCCATGGACAGTAGCCTGCACCAAGCTCCTCCATCCATGGGATTTTCCAGGCAAGAGTACTGGAGTGGGTTGCCATTGCCTTCTCCAACACATTTCTGAAAGTATTCCCAAATGGACCAGAAAGTGAATTCTTTAGAGTTATGCATTCTCTTATTTATCCTTGCACCACCAGCACCTGAAACGTTGGTGATATAAGAATAAATGAAGCTCACTAAACTGTATTGATAATTATAGTGGTCGTGACGATGCCTTATGATCACACACACTCACACTTTCTAATTCATGATATTTAACCTTGGCTGAGTCAGACTCTGTTTATATGACAGCAACAAAATATTAACATTAGAATCCCCGGATGTGGGCTACATGTGGTGTCTACATTTTAATTGTTTATAAGCTAGTACAAACACAAGACTTTGATAGTTTTTGTTTCCTTTTATTTTGTCAAGTTTCTTCTATTTAGTACAGAGCTCCAAACTAGTTTCAGGCACACGTTGTTTTCTTTTAAAGCTTTTTATCACCAGTTGAAAGTAATATTTTATTTTCCTTTTATTTGGGAGGAAAATGAGCATTTTCATGATGAGTAAAACATGTCTGAAGCTTCTCAAGTAATTTACTCATGGTTGAGAATAAGCAGGAGTGATTAGAGCTTCAAATCAGAAAACTTCAGAGAGCCAGAAGCTATCAAAATGTGCAGCTTTAATGAACGATTTCTCACTCATTGCTTTATAGCAGTCACCACTGATACACTCTCTAGTTTTTTCCAAAGCATATATAATTGAGCAAATCATCTAAACCCCCACAAGAAGGCAATTATTCAACTACATTGATGCAGAATTACTGGGTCCAGCACTTCATTAGAATATACCATAATCCCTTGTTCTCATCTTAACCTTCTCTGTGAAAGATCTTTCATCCAAAACTGACAGTGTCCTGTTGGTTATGCAAATAGTGGCATTGCAGGAGACAGGGTTTCAAGCCTGTCTTCTATCTTCAGTCCCATGTGTAGGGCTCTTATCCAAATCTTTAAATAGAGCCTAGGAGTTCTAATAATTATTCAGCTAACATATATAAGCTCCCTTTGTGCTTCTTTTTGAAAATGTGCTTATCTTTTTCCCTTACAGAAGAGAGAAAGAGACATTGACAGGGAGATTGAATGGCGCTGCCAATACCAGAGGAATAGCTGGGACAGAGAGCAGGAGGGCACTTTGGTGCAAGAGAGATGATAAGAAAAGTATAAAGCTGCCAGGGGGAGGATGGTACTGCCGCCCCTGACCTTCTCTCCATTTCTGTAGCCCACCTGACTTTTTTCTAGACCCTGTCTTTGTATTCTATTGGAAAGATCATGACATTGGCTCCTCCCCGCCTGGGCTCAGGTGCCATTATCTGTCCTTGACTAGAGTCCATCCTTGGCCATATTATTTAATATCTCTGAGCTCATGAAAGATGAGAATTACATGCTCTGGAAATCTGGGACAACTAGTACAATGCCGGACACGTAGCTGCAGGCACATAGACCCCCTAATCTGATGAAAGATGTTCCCCCCTGAAAAGCAATGAATATTTTATAAACATCTTCTATTTCTAAAGGGATATGGCTTGAGAAGCATGATAGGAAGACATTTTGACAGAAACTTGATTGTTGCATGGGCCCTGGGATGATATACTTCTGAAAGAGTATATTCCTTCATTCCTGAGTCATGATTTCAATTTACTTTTTTCCAACTTGCTGGCTTGTGACTCAAATCAAGTTAAGCATTATAACATTAACTGAAAAAATGCTATTTTACACTTTTATGTAGTTTTCATGAGAACTCAGATGTAAGACTAGTCTCCTATTTTCTTAATAATAACAAGAATAATGGCAATTTTACATTTTATGGAGTACATACTATGTGGCCCATGTTAACTGATATCTGTGAAGTATTTCATTTAATCCTCAAAATATCCATGACATCATTGCTGTTTTTATCTTCACTTAAAAAAAGCTGTGTGTATGTGTCTGTCTGCTTAATTTCTCAGTCATGTCTGACTCTTTGTGGCTCCATGGACTGTAGCCCACCAGCCTCTTCTGTTCATGGGATTCTCTAGGCAAGAATACCAGAGTGGGTAGCCTGTCCCTTTTCCAGGGGCTCTTCCCAACCCAGGGATCAAACCTAGGTCTCTTGCATTGCAGGCGGATTCTTTGCCATTTGAGCCAGAAAGCTTTAGACATTAACTTGGCCAAAGGTACATAGAGATTATTAAATTCCTAAGTGAAGAGTCAAACTCAGGCCTTCTCTATATACCTAATCAACCTTCTGTCCCAGGCAGTCTACCAGCTGCTTCGTTCTCTCAGATGGTCTACTGAAGAAAACTGCTGCCATGAAGCAAATCACTATTTTTTCGCTTGTCTAAGAGAGCTCTCATCTTGCTTCTAGTTAGACCTAGCGTCTCACTGGCTCTTGGCGAACAGTGGTCCTCAACCTTGGCTGCAGAGAGGAATCACCTTGGGAACTTTAATAGTGGTGCTTGGGCTCCGCTGTCAGGGGTTGATTTAATTTGTCTTGTCTGGGCTAAAGAACTTTTAAAATGTCCGCAGACGATTCAAATGGGAAGCAGTCCTTGGGAAGTACTGGGCTACAGCTTTGGGCCTTACACGCTCTTCTTTCTGACTGCAGCCAAGTGGAATTTTACAGATCTGGTCCTGAATTGGAACTATGTGATATTCCAGTTGAATAAGAAAGATAAGTTTGGAAAGGATGAAAAATGAGAGTGATGATGATGATAGCCAGTTACCATTTGTTGAAGGTTGTTCGATGCTACTGATTTGCCTATATTTACATACATCATTAATTAGGCTGTATCACCACTTTTCTTCAGAATCAAAGGCACGGGGATTGAAATTGGTTTACCCCCAAATCCTAACCAGGTGTGGAATTTATTGTGGGTGGCTTCAAACCTCTGCTTTTAAATATCTGATCAAGGCCATGAAGGAGAAAATGATGGATAGGCTTGGACATTGATGGTGATTGTTGAAAGACTTAGGGGAAGTTTTATGCAGAGGATTCAAAGTTGGTTGTATGGCAGGGTGAAATGGAATAGGAGGAATGGATTTTAGTTTCAGTCAGCTTTCTTTGGAGCAAAGCCAGTTAACCACAAAGAAATCTGCTCTTGGGTGCTACAAGTCAAATGTGTTAAGAGCTGGCAGCAGAATTATTCCCAGGAGGAAAGACAACCAGTCCACCATAGGACAGAGATCAGAACAGGGAAAGTCAGGTGATGGGGGCATGCAGGGCAAGCCAGAGAATTAACTTGTACCAAACAGAACCTGTAAGTATCTGATGGCCAAAGAGAAAAATTTATTTTGAAGATAAAGATTATTATTATTATCCATTGGCAAGGCAATCAGTGAGCTGTCCGGGAGTAGATAAGCTCAGGCATAGTTTATGAACATTCTCTGATGTTTATAAATGTCTCTCTGTGTTTGGGTTTGCTTCTTTATTAAAACAAAGCAACAACAACAGTAAAACTTAGTCTAAAAGATTAGCTAAGATAGGAAGTAGAAGCTTGGGAATTTAAAGAAACAAAGATGTCCGTCCACTCATGAATTTCAGGATATAACAGTGGTATTTGAGGGAAAATATAAATCTAGTGGCAAGCCTTTAGTACCCAGAGTACTAAGTAGAGACAGTCATTTCTGGAGAAGTAACAGTGCAATTCCAGCTAAGAGAAAGTGTATTAGTGGGTTTTCAGAAATGCTTATCAGCGTAAGGCAGGAGACAAGCACCTCTAGATGCTATTATTAAAGAAAGTGTAATATTATATATGGTAAGTTCAAAAAATAATAGTTATGACAAAGCTATTTTGTAAATCCATATATTGCCCTTTTAATAATATTTTGTTTGTATTTTTTGTTGTTTTTAAAATTAATTTTATTATAATATAGTTGCTTTACAATGTTGTATTAGTTTCTGCTGTACAGCAAAATGAATCAGCCGTAAATATACATATATCCCCTCCCTCTTGGATTTTCTTCCCATTCAGATCACCACTGTGCTTTTGGTAGAGTTCCCTGCACTATATAGTATGTTTGGCTCAGAGGGTAAAGTATCTGCCTATAATGTGAGAGACCTGGTATCGCTCCCTGGGTTGGGAAGATGCCCTGGAGAAGGAAATGGCAACCCACTCCAGCTCTCTTGCCTGGAAAATCCCATGGACTGTAGCCTACCAGGCTTTTATAGGATCACAAAAAGTCAGACACGACTGAGTGACTTCACTTTCATTAGTTTTCTCTTTTTTACATTGGCATCAATAGCGTATACGTGTCAATCCCCAAATCTCAATTCCTCCCACCCCCACTTTCCTCCTTATCCATATACTTGTTCTCAATCAAAAATAGTACATTTGTTCATATAAACATAGGAACAAATGTATTTTTCTATTGTTGTTCAGTCGCTTAGTCACATCTGACTCTTTGCAATTAACAACATTCATTTCAGGCATACAACATAATGATTTTGTATTTGTATATATTGTGAAGTAAGTCTAATTAATATCTAATATCACCATACATATTACAGAATTACTTTCCTTGTGATAAGGTTACTTCAAGGATATACTTTTGTAGCAACTTTCAAATAGGCAATATAATGTTAACTACTTGATGAAAGTGAAAGATGAGAGTGAAAAAGTTGGCTTAAAACTCAACATTCAGAAAACTCAGATCATGGCATCTGGTCCCATCACTTCATGGCAAAAGATGGGGAAACAGTATAAACAGTGTCAGACTTTATTTTTGGGGGCTCCAAAATCATTGCAGATGGCGATTGCAGCCATGAAATTAAAAGATGTTTACTCCTTGGAAGGAAAGTTATGACCAACCTAGATAGCATATTCAAAAGCAGAGATATTACTTTGCCAATAAAGGTCCATCTAGTCAAGGCTATGGTTTTTCCAGTAGTCATGTATGAATGTGAGAGTTGGACTGTGAAGAAAGCTGAGCACCAAAGAATTGATGCTTTTGAACTGTGGTGTTGGAGAAGACTCTTGAGAGTCCCTTGGACTGCAAGGAGATACAACCAATCCATTCTGAA
>SJYA01002742.1:3129088-3180163 GCA_006410615.1 Neotragus moschatus | reverse complement strand
AATAGTTTTATTTCAATTCTAACTAATATAATCTAATAATTCTATTCTAATAAAATAATTAAAATTAAAATAGAAAGTTAAAATCTCCAGTTCTAACACTTCCACATGTGGATATAACTAAGAAATAAACAAATAGACATGTATAAATAAAATATTACATTATTTTTTCTTCTTGGCAAAGTGATATCTTTAATAAACATTTATTTAAAACTATTCACCCCCAAATTTCCTCAGTTCTCCATTTTTCTGGAGTAGTAGCCAAACATATATGAGTAACTCCCACTTCTATCATCAACTTGCTGGCAAGATGCTTCACTCTCCAAACCTCAGTTGTCTCACAAGCAAAATAGGTTTTTGGGTTAAGTGAGTGGCTTTCTGGACTTCTCTGGTAGCTCAGCTGGTAAAGAATCCACCTTTAGTGCAGGAGACCCCAGTTCGATTCCTGATTTGGGAAGATTCCCTAGAAAAGGAATAGGCTACCCACTCCAGTATTCTTGGGATTCCAGTATTCTTGGGTAGCTCAGATGGTAAAGAATCTGCCCTCAATGAAGGAGAACTGGCTTTGATCCCTAGAATGGGAAGATCACTGGGAAGAGGGCATGGCAACCTTCTCCAGTATTCTTGTTTGGAGAATCCCCATAGACAGAGGAACCTGGTGGGTTACGGTCACAAAGAGTCGGACAAGACTGAGCAACTAAGTTCAGTTCAGTTGCTCAGTCGTGTCCGACTCTTTGTGACCCAATGCTCTGCAGTACGCCAGGCTTCCCTGTCCACCATCAATTCCATGTCCATCAAGTCAGTGATGCCATCCAACCGTCTCATCCTCTGTCATCCCCTTCTCCTCCTGCCTTCAATCTTTCCCAGCATCAGGGTCTTTTCTAATGAGTCAGTTCTTCGCATCAGGTGGCCAAAGTATTGGAGTTTCATCTTCAGCATCAGTCCTTCCAATGAATATTCAGGACTGATTTCCTTTAGGATGGACTGGTTGGATCTTCTTGCTGTCCAAGGGACTCTCAAGAGTCTTCTCCAACACCACAGTTCAAAAGCATCAAGTCTTAGGTGTTCAAGCTTTCTTTATAGTCCAACTCTCACATCTATATATGGCTACTGGAAAAACCATAGTTTTGATTAGACAGACCTTTGTTGGCAAAGTAATGTCTCTGATTTTTAATCTGCTGTCTAGGTTGATCATAGTTTTCCTTCCAAGGAATAAGCGTCTTTTAATTTCATGGCTGCAGTGATTTTTGGAGCCCCCCAAAATAAAGTCGATCACTGTTTCCATTGTTTTCCCATCTATTTGCCATGAAGTGAGGAGACCAGATGCCATGATCTTAGTTTTCTGAATGCTGAGTTTTAAGCCATCTTTTTCATTTTCCTCTTTCACTTTCATCAAGAGGCTCTTTAGTTCTTCACTTTCTGCCATAAGGGTGGTATCATCAGCATATTTGAGGTTACTGATATTTCTCCCAGCAATCTTGACTCCAGCTTGTGCTTCATCCAGCCTGGCATTTTTGCATGATTTACTCTGCATAAAAGTTAAGTAAGCAAGGTGACAATATACAGCCTTGACATACTCCTTTCCCAATTTGGGACCAATCTGTTGTTCCATGTCCAGTTCTAAATACTGCTTCTTGACCTGCATACAGATTTCTCAGGAGGAAGGTTAAAGTGGTCTGGTATTCCCATCTCTTTAAGAATTTTCCACAGTTTGTTGTGATCTATACAGCTAAAGGCTTTGGTGTTGTCAATAAAGCAGAAGTAGATGTTTTTCTGGAATTCTCTTGCTTTCTCTCTGATCCAACAGATGTTGGCAATTTGATCTCTGGTTCCTCTGCCTTTTCTAAATCCAGCTTGAACATCTGGGAGTTCACAGTTCACCTACTGTTGAAGCCTAGCTTGGAGAATTTTGAGAAGTACATTGATAGCATGTGAGATGAGTGCAATTGTGTGGTAATTTGAACACTCTTTGGCATTGCCTTTCTTTGGGATTGGAATGAAAACTGACCTTTTCCTGTCCTGTGGCCCCTGCTGAGTTTTCCAAATTTGCTGGCGTATTAAGTGCAGCAGTTTCACAGCATCATCTTTCAGGATTTGAAATAGCTCAACTGGAATTCTGTCACCTCCACTAGCTTTGTTCATAGTGATGCTTCTTAAGGCCCACTTGAATTTGCATTCCAGGATGTCTGGCTCTAGATGAGTGATCACACCACTGTGGTTATCTGGGTCATGAAGATCTTTTTTATATAGCTCTTCTGTGTATTCTTCCCACATCTTATTAATATCTTCTGCTTTTGTTAGGTCCATACAATTTCTGTCCTTTATTGAATAAGCTCTGGAAGTTTGTGATAGACAGGGAAGCCTGGAGACTAAGTATAGGTTGGCTTTCTAACTTCAATGTACAGAAATTTAGCATTCCTGGAAGATACTTCAGGATCCAATGTGGAGTAAGAGTAGAGTGGCCTTGCAATTTGGGATTTCGGTCACATCTGTAGTTTTGAGCAATAATTTGCTTTATGTGGTAAAGTTCAATGTTTTGAAAAAATTTCTTATTATAAAAATTTGAAAATAAAATGAATTTATTCTTAGGTTCATCATGTTCATGTATGATTGTTCAGCATCATCCTTTAAGCCATCCATTATGTTGCCCACACTGAATATCTATTGGACTAGAGACACACTTTTTGAGCAGTTGCTGTGGTCTTTTGAGCAGAAATTTTTGTTTATCTAGAGGAAACTACCTCTTTTGATAGGAAAACATGAACTTTCCCCCCAACCTTTACTGACTATTAATTAGCAGACTGAAATGATATCTTTTGAAGGTGTATCACCTGGTGTGTGTGTGTGTGTGTGTGTGTGTATGTTTGTGTGGGTGTGTGTGTGTATCTATCCATCTATCTATCTATATATCTGTTTTGAAATGAGCATCACAGTCAAGTTAGTTAATGTATCCATCACTTTTCATGGTTAAAATTTTCCTTCTCATTTTCTGTAGTGATATGCTTAAAATCTACACTCTGAGCAAATTTCAAGTACACAGCATAGTACTATCAATCATTATCACCATAATGTACATTACATCTTCAGGACTTATTCCTCTTACGTAACTGAAACTTTTTGTCCTTTCACCAACATTTCTCCACTTCCCTTCAACCTTGCCCCAGGTAACCATCTTTCTACTCTCTGCCTCAATAAGTCTGACTACTGTAGATTTTTTATAAGGCTTCGTTTTGGTATATCCACAATCTGCCTTTGATTTTGGAATATTAGAGGAAAGAAAAATTCTTTGGAATTAGCTTAGTCCCAATGTTGACTCATGATGCCACACTTTACTAGCTATGAATAGCTAGCTATGCTGATGCTGCTAAGTCGCTTCAGTCGTATCCGACTCTGTGCAACCCCATAGATGGCAGCCCACCAGGCTCCTCTCTCACTGGGATTCTCCAGGCAAGAATACTGGAGTGGGTTGCCATTTCCTTCTCCAAGTCACCTAACCTTTCAGAGCTACAATTTTCTCATTTGTGATAGCAAAAAAGTACAAATAATTGCATTTGTTATTCTAAGAGTTAAACGAAACAATGTATTTGAATGATTCAGTATAATTTCTCCCCCACAATGTACCAATAAGATTTTTAACACCTTTTTCTCAAAAGTCAACTGTATGGTATTATAGTTATCAAAGAAAATATTTCTTGATAGAAAAGGCAAAATACCATATCCAGTGAAGTATCAAAGATCATGTGTTGGTAGATATTTTATCCGTTAAATAAGAAAAGCACATGGAACACAAACCATTGGGAGACAGTTTTCCATGCGTCTCTTGTGTTTTTCAACATCTCTGTGTATTGTCATTAATTACCCTTTTGTTTTAGGCTACCTATTCAAGGATTTTGTACAGTAAATAGTCTTTAGATATATAGATAATGTCTGCCTCCAAAGCAAAGGGCAGGTTTGTTTACTATGCATTATAACAAAGGTAACATTTCCCTTTCAGAGCAAAGTTTGGGTAGGCTTATTTGGAGTTCATTATAAAAGATTTGCATTCCCTAAGCTTGAGAGTCTTCAGCTATGATTCAAATCTACTCCATGCATAGCTCCACCTGGAACCCTCTGTTTTGCCTTCATGAGACTTGAAAGGAAAGGAAAACTGCAAACTTGTCATTCATGCTGATTGATGTGCCATAAGTAATGAAGTCTTTGTGTCTGTGATCCAAGGGTCTCATGTCTTCTGCCAGCATCCATAAATTTATGATAGGTAAAATGGTTAGCTGATAAGTAAGTAAAATCTCCAGACCTTTTACTAGTCTTGGGACACCTCAATATAATTATGATTATGTTCTTAAAAGTAAGTTAGAGAAAACAGCCTAAATATCCATTTAACTGATGAATAGTTAAATAAATGTGATGTACCCAGATAATAAATATTATTCAGCCATAAAATAATGAAGCAATGCTATATGCTATAACATGAGTGAACCTTGAAAACTTTGTTATTAAAAGGAAACAGACACACTTTGTATGATTCTATTTATATGAAATGCCCAGAATAAGGGAATCCATAGAGCCAGAAAGTAGATTAGTGTGCTCAGTTGTGTCCGACTCTTTGCAACCCCATGGACTGTAGCCCACCAGGCTCCTCTGTTCATGGAATTTCCCAGGCAAGAATACTGGAGTGGGTTGCCATTTCCTCCAGGGGGTCTTTGCAACCCAGGGATCAAACCTTCATCTCTTATGTCTCCTGCATTGACAGATGGATTCTTTACTACTGAGCCACCTGGAAAGCCACCTGGGGAAGTAGATTAGTGGTTTTTAATAGATCACATGAGGCCGCGGTTGGGGGTAGGAAATCAGGACGCATGGCTCATAGGTACTGTGGTTCTTTTTGGGCTGATGGAAATATTCTGGAATTAGACAATAGGGAATATTATATAGCATAATGAATACACTAAAAACAATGCATTGCATACTTTAAAAGAGTGAATTTCATTTGTGTGTGGTTCTTTTTTATCTCAATGACAAAAGTGTTGAAAAGGAATGAGGATGACAGAGGAAGAGGAAGAGACAGGTATGTCTGTTGCTGAGAAAGCATAGTTCGAGGCTAACAGACATGAGTTTGAATCCCAGATCTCCTTTTTACCATTACCACCAACTTCATCACCTCTCTGCCTCATTCTCCACATTTTATGACTGTTCAACATAGTGCCCACTCACAGGTTCACTGTGGAGATAAACGGCGTGTGAGAATGTCTTACTGACTGACTCAGAGTTGATGTTAACTAATTAGTAAATATAGTTATGACAGTCACAATTTCTTTAGAAATAAATAAACAAAAAAAGAAAAACTAAGCTAACCCCGTGTGAGGTGCCACTGCATGCTTACAAATATATAACTGGGGACAGAATGAATCTATGTCTTCCCTAGTAGCTCAGCTGGTAAAGAATCCACCTGCAATTCAGGAAACGTCAGTTCAGTTCCTAGGATGAGAAGATCCCCTGGAGAAGGGATAGGGCTACTGTTAGACCTTGTGGTCTTTTCCTAGGACCCGTCGCTCCAAAGATCACCGAGACTCGGATTCGATGCAAACAGCAAGAGGATTTATTGGACCGGCGCACCGGGGTTCAGTCACTTCCAGGGAGGGACGAACCCCGAACAGTCATTACAGAGCATTTTTAAGCACAAAAACCACAAACGGGTGCAACTAGGGTGGGAACAGTCTGATTGATGTGCAGGTCCTGACCTTTACAGGGATAGGCTCGTTTGCTACCAGGTCTAAATGGCTGGTTGGGGCCACTTCCAACGGCCTGGAAAAACAACTTCTTGGAAAGTCCCCGAAGGGAAAACAACCCCTGAGAGAGCCTAAAGGCCATATTGCATGAGATAAGAACCTGCCATATTGCATGAGATAAGAACCTGCTCTCAAGGGTTTAGCAAAAATTTAACTTTTCCTCTCACTACCCACTCCAGTATTCTTGGGCTTCCCTGGTAGCTCAGATGGTAAAGATTCCACCTGCAAAGTGGGAAACCTGGATTCAATCCCTGGGTTGGGAAGATCTCCTGGAGGAGGGCATGGCAACTCGCTCCAGTATTCTTGCCTGGAGAATCCCCATGGACAGAGGAGCCTGGTGGGCTATAGTCCACGGGGTCACAAAGAGTTGGACATGACTGAGAGACTAAGCACAGCACAGAGTGAATCTACCATGATTGCAATAGAAATATATCTCCTACCAATACTTAAGTAAATACATTTAAAAATACTATTTATGTTTCTGCAAGTGATTGGAAGTATCCTTCCTTTTGTACAGTTCTATAGTAAGAATAATATTTTATTAACAGAATTTACATGCAAATAACTTTTTAGTGTACTTTAGTGGGGAGATGTTGGATAATTAAATCATATTGAGAAAACATTTGTAACAGCTTTTCTAACTGTGGACCATGCTCATTTTAAGAAATGGTATATTATTTTACAGTCATGATGGCAACATAAGAAAGCTTTGCTTTATAAAAACAGTTTTCATTGCTTCCTTAAAATGATGACACTTTTTTACTGACAAGACTAAGATTCTTTGATGTATTTCATGAGGGTTAAGCATTACTGGAAGGAAAAGACAGCAAACAGCACTGAGTGTTAGATGATGGGGCATTTTAATAAAGAGTACCGAAAGGCATTAAGATGTTGACACTGCGTACACTCTCATCATTATGTGAAATTAAGCCAATTTCACCCACCTTGAATGAAACACATTTTTACACAGTTGCGGAAACCCTACACAGGCCTTAGCCAATCAATGCTTTTAAAATATTTAGCCATTGAGAGTATCATAATGGTAGTTATTCTTCATGGCATTTGAAATAAGGCCATCAGAATCCACTCTTTTTTTTTTTTTTTTTTTTTTAATTGTAACACCAGAGAGAACAGTAAGCAAGGGGTAAGCAAGAAAAAAGATAAGAATGTGTTGTGCCTGGTTATCAAAGGCTGAAAGAGCATCCTTGGACTCTAAAAGATGCAGAGGGCAAGAAAGATCAGCATGTGAATCAGAGGGGAATAAATAAATGTAAAAGGTGAGGAATATGCTTCTGTTTTTTTCTCTGGCTATTCTCATTCAAATTCCATTTTCACAACCCCCTTTCTGTTCATCCTCTGTCCTTTACCTATTCCGTTTTCTCTCCTCTCAATGCCTCCCATGTTACCACAGGCTGTCCTTGTTCCTCTACGTATCATTTTCCACCATATAGTCTCTTCTTTCTGTCCCACACTTTTTGCTTCAAGCCAATTTCCCAGATTGGATCCAGGGGCCCACTAGCTCACTTGGGAGTGTCAAGGCAGGGGCCCAAGCTGGAGGCAATCGAGAGTGAGGGGTGTGGGCCGGGACTCATACCTACTTCAGCTCAGTGCTGCTTGGATGGAAGCAGCCCTTGGGGCTGACGGAAAGGTCCTTGGAGAGAGTCGTTCTGTGCCAGTTGTAAATGCTGTCTAGGCCTTGGCATTTCAGTCCCTCGCACAATGAATGCAGAGCCTGACACAGTTCCAAGTGTATGGAGTTGAATGAATGCAATGTCAAAGGAAGAAGCAGCTGCTTGGGAAAAGGCATTGTGCCTTGGTGCATGTGATCCAACTACGTGTAAACACTTATTTTCTTAGAGGATGTTCCAAAGTCCTTTTACCCGGTGTGAATTGTGAAAGTCTGAGAGACAAGGATTTTTTCTTTTTAACTCCTTCAAGATACTACTCAACATTTTAGTAGGTTTATATTTATTTTTTAATAGTTGTTTTCTATATGGCAAGTGAAAATGCTTTTGCAATTAGAGTAGAGGTTTTGTTTGTGAAGGCTATTGTGACAAAGTGCAACAGATGTGGTGGCTTAAACTGCAGAGAAGATTTACATTCTCACCGTTCTGGAGGCTAGAATCCAGGATCAAGGTGTCAGTAGGATTGGTTCCTAATGAGGGTCATGAGGGAATGCTCTGTTTCTCCTTGGCTTATAGACAGCCTCTCCCTTTGTCTTCACATTGCTTCCCTCTGTACAGGCTGAGTCCAAATTTCCATTTCTTATAAGGACAAGTTCAGTTCAGTTCAGTTCAGTCGCTCAGTCATGTCCGACTCTGTGACCCCATCAATCGCAGCATTTCAGGCCTCCCTGTCCATCACCAACTCCCAGAGTTTACCCAGACTCACGTCCATAGAGTCGATGATGCCATCCAGCCATCTCATCCTCTGTCGTCCCCTTCTCCTCCTGCCCCCAAACCCTCCCCACATCAGGGTCTTTTCCAATGAGTCAACTCTTCGCTTGAGGTACAAGAATCATTCAATTAGGACCCATCCTAATCATCCCAATAGGTCCCATTCTGACATCCTAGGGCTTAGGATCTCAACCTCTGAATTTTTGTAGGTAATACAACTCAGCCCAGAACAGGTAGTGATAAACCAAATTTTGTTTTACATAAATTTAAATAGAATTTTATTTAAAATTATTAGGTAAGAATTAATTAAACATAAAATACATTTGTGCTTAGTCTTTCAGTTGTTTCTGATTCTTTGTGATCCCATGTACTGTAGCCTGCCAGGCTCCTCCATCCATGGGATTCTCCAGGCAAGAATACTGGAATGGGTTGCCATTTCCAACTCAAGGGAATCTTCCTAACTCAGGGACCACACCCAAGTCTCCTACATTGCAGGCAGGTTCTATACCATCTGAGCCACAAGTAGGGAACTATTAAGTACATTTATCCCTATCTAAACACTAAATACAGATTACCTCCTCTGTCTAATATTTCAGAAGTTCAGACACAGATATAGAAAACAAACATATGGTTACTGAAAAGGAAAGGGAATGGGAAGGATAAAATTAGGAGTTTGGGATTAGCAGAGACAAGCTACTAGATATAAAATAAACAACGAGGTCCTACTGTATAGCACATGGAACTATATTCATTATACTGTAATAAACTATAATGAAAAGAATATGAAAAAAGACTATGCATATATATATGTAAAACTGAATCAATTTGCTGTACACCAGAAACTAACACATTATTCTAAATCAACTATGTTTTAATTTTTTAAAAAAGGAAAATTGTTATCTTCAAGCTGCAGATTTTGCAAAACACCAAATCTTGATTTTCAGTAAAGTAGAAATGCATTAAAAAATTACTATGTGGTATACCTGAAACTAACATAGAATTGATGTCAACTATATTTTAATTAAAAATTGATACCAGCAAAATATTAAATGATACATACACATATTACTGAGCAATTCCATTCCTAATTATTTAACCAAGTGAAATGAAAACATATGTTCACATAGAAACCTGCATGTAAATGTTTCTAGAGCTTTATCATAATTATCAGAAACTGGATAAAATTCAAGTGTCTGTCAACTGATGAAAGTATAAAAATAAAATCCATAGAATAGCATTCAGGGGAAAACCACTGAGTGATCAATCAGTCAACAATAAGGACAGAATTACTAATTACAGAATAACAAGGATGCATTTCAGATGAATTATGTTAAGGAAAAGAAGGTAGACTCTAAAAACGGATTCTGTGACTCTCTTCATATTACCTTCCTGTAAAGACAAAACTTCATGGATAACAAATTCCTGTTTGCAGACGTTAGCGATGGGAGGAGAGGTTGATTAAAACTGGACATAAGGGATTTTTCGAAATGATGGACTGTTCTATAACTTGACTGTGGTAATGTTTATAGAACTATATAAGTCTGTCAAAACTCATACAACTTTAAATAGAGTGAATTTTACTGAGTATAAATTATAATTCAAATTGTTGTTGTTTAGTCGTCCAGTCATGTCTGACTCTTTCTGGCCCTGTGGTCTTCAGCCCACCAGGCTCCTCCATCCATGGGATTCTCCAGGCAAGAATACGGAGTGGCTTGCCATTTCCTTCTCCAGGGGATCTTCCCAAACTGGGAATTGAGTCCACATCTCCTGTACACATCTTCTGCATTGCAGGTGGGTTTTTTACCACTGAGCAATCAGGATAGTCCTTATTTAAATAACTTGACTTAAAACAGTTAAAAAATTAAAATTATCTAGCACATTAGATAAAAAGAACATGCCACATGTCAAAGGGCATAAACAAACATTTCAGAAAAGAATAATTAAATGGTCAAATAAAAAAATGTTCACCTTCAGTAGTAACTAGATAACCCTAAAACTTGAATTGGTATATCTGATATAGCTTACTGTAGTGTCTGTTTCATGTTCTGTAAAATATATGTTTTCATAATTCTATAAAGAGCACATATTTATTAAAGTACTTAAATAGGAAAGTACAACAATGCACATCATAATTCTAAATTGTATAGATATTTGGACCCAGCAGATTCACTGAAGGAAAAATCAGGTATAAATTTTATTTTTACTCAATTAGTAAAGGTTTGCACTCTAATAGGATTGATAGGAAAATCTTTGAAAGTTCAAAAATAGGGGCTGGACAAAATTAATCAAATGCATTTGTAAGTGGAGTAAAATATAGGCATCAAAATGAGAGTGTGTGTATATATAAAATATATATAGTTTTTACTTGTTGCTGATGTGGAATATCAGGGCACATTGCAAGTAAAATTTCAAAAAACAAAATAATACATACAATATCACCATTTTAAGACATATTTATAATCATTATTTTCTACATGACCATCTATGATAGCTCATACACTTACAACATATACCATGAAAAGATGTCCAAATGGTATATCACCTGCCAATGCAAGAGACACAGGTTTGATCTCTGGGTGGAGAAGATCCCATGGAATAGGAAACAGCAACCTACTCCAGTATTCTTGCCTGGAAAATTCCATAGACAGAGGAGCCTGGCAGGCTATAGTCCTTGGGGTCACAAACAGTTGGACATGACTGAGCAATATATATATTAAATAAGATGTCTTTAAACATACACACATAAAACAAGGTTATTTACTAATTGGTGTACAGAATTATTGTTGCCAGGGGCTCAGAGGAAGATAATTCTGTAATTCTTCTAGGAGCAGTGGTTTAGTTCGCTAATTCAGGGTTCACACAGATGTGAAAGCACATAACTATTGTAAATAACATGAATTGACTACATTTCACTTCAAAGCACCATTTTTTAGATAATAAAAATTTCCTGATAATAATAAAACTATTCCTATGGGAACTAGATGTGATAATATTTTGGAAGCATAAGATTTAATTAACGAATTATACCTCCAGTGATAAAGAAGAAAACAGTGGTTCTGGTGAGTGGTGGTGCCAGTAGTAACAGGAGTAAGAAAGAGAAGCCGCAAGTCCTCTTTTACAAGGAGGTAGGGAGGGAGGAAAGGGAGCCACGTGTGACCTGGCCGACTCATTCAGATTAGCCAATGAGCTCGTTAGCTCAGTGCTTAAGAAAATGGCTATTTCTTTCAACTGTTGTAAAAAAAAAAAAATCATTCCTGTTACCAGTTTTAAGTATAAGCTTAAGACATGCATACATGCATGCTAAGTAGCTTCCATCGTGTCCAGCTCTTTGGCACCCTGTAGACCATAGCCTGCCCGGTTCCTCTGTCCACGGGATTCTCCAGGCAAGAATACTGGGTTCAGTTGCCACATCCTTCTCTAGGGGATCTTCCCAACCCAGGGATTAAACCCTGTCTCTTATGTCTCCTGCATTGGCAGGCAGGTTCTTTACCACTAGGGCCACATGGGAAGGCCATATGCTTAAGACCTCCATTCTTAAATACATGGTATTGTGCTGCTATGGCAAGATGGAGATGACAGTTTGGTTCTTAAGAAAATAAATTCATATTATAATACACAGAAGAACTTTTAAATATCATTACGTTATACAACTAGTTAAATCTGAGGATAAATCTTTCTTATTATCAAAATAGATTCTAGAATTTATCCTACCACATCAGAATCTAGAAATCTGAATAGTTTTATAAGTCCTCCATGTTGTTTTTAAGAATCAAAGTTTTAAAAATATGGAAAGGGAAAAGACAGACACAGAATGTGTAGTTCAATTATCTTAACACAGGAAGTGTGATATGACAAGGTGTAAGCATGTTTTACAGAGAAGGCAATGACACCCCACTTCAGTACCCTTGTCTGGAAAATCCCATGGTTGGAGGAGCCTGGTGGGCTACAGTCCATGGGATTGCTAAGAGTCGGTCACTTCTGAGTGACTTCACTTTCACTTTTCCCTTTCATGCATTGGAGAAGGAAATGGCAACCCACTCCAGTGTTCTTGCCTGGAGAATCCCCTGGTGGGCTGCCATCTCTGGGGTCTCACAGAGTCGGACACGACTGAAGCGACTTAGCAGCAGCAGCAGCAAGCATGTTTTAAATGAATGAAGTTTTATTTTTCAATTCAATTCAGTCACTCAGTCATGTTCAACTCTTTGCAACCCCATGAACTGCAGCATACCAGGCTTCCCTAACCATCACCATCTCCTGGATCTTGCTTAGACTCATGTCCATTGAGTCGGTGATGCCATCCAACCATCTCATCTTCTGTTGTCCCCTTCTCCTGCCTTCAATCTTTCTCAGCATTAGGGTCTTTTTTAATGTCAATTCTTCACATCAGGTAGCCAAATTATTGGAATTTCAGCTTCAGCATGTCTTTCCAATGAATATTTAGGACTGATTTCCTTTAGGATTGACTGGTTTGATCTCCTTGCAGTCCAAGGGACTCTCAACAGTCATCTCCAACAACACAGTTCAAAAGCATCAGTTCTTCAGTGCTCAGATTTATGGTCCAACTCTCACATCCACACATGACTACTAAAAAAACCAGTGTTTTGACTGTGTGGAACTTTGTCACTAAAATAGTGTCTCTGCTTTTTAATATGCTGTCTAGATTGGTCATAGCTTTTCTTCCAAGGAGCAAGTGTCTTTTACTTTCATGACTGCAGTCACCATCTGCAGTAATTTTGGAGCCCATGAAAATAAATCTGTCAGTTTCCATTGTTTCTCCATCTATTTGCCATGAAATGATGGGACCAAATGCCATGATCTTCATTGTTTGAATGTTGAGTTTTAAGCCCTTTTTTCTCCAGTCTCCTCTTTGACTTTTATCAAGAGTCTCTTTAGTTCTTCTTCACTTTCAGCCATAAGGGCGGTGTCATCTGCATATCTGAGGTTATTGATATTTCTGCCTGCAACCTTGATTCCAGCTTGTGATTTATCCAACCCAGCATTTCTCATTATGTACTCTGTATGTACATTAAATAAACAGGGTAACAATAATCAGCCTTGATGTACTCCTTTCCTAATTTGGAAACAGTCTGTTGTTCCATGTCTGGTACTAACTGTTGCTTATTGACCTGCATATGGATTTCTCAGGAGGCAGATCCGGTGGTCTGGTATTCCCATCTCTTGAAAAATTTTCCAGTTTGTTGTGATCCACACAGTCAAAGGCTTTAGCATAGTTAATGAAGCAGAAGTAGATGTTTTTCTGGAATTCTCTTGCTTTTTCTCTGATTCAACAGATGTTGGCAATTTGATCTCTGGTTCCTCTAACTTTTCTAAATCCGTCTTGAACATCTGTAAGTTCTCCGTTCTCATACTGTTGAAGCCTTGCTTGGAGAATTTTGAGCATTACTCTGCTAACGTGTGAGGTGAGGGCAACTGTGTGATAGTTTGAACATTCATTGGCATTGCCTTTCTTTGGAATTGGAATGAACACTGACCTTTTCCAGTCCTGTGGTCATTGGTGAGTTTTCCAAATTTGCTGGCATATTGAGTGCAGCACTTCCCAGGTTAGGAAATCTGTTCTTGACCCTAATTCTTTGGTATAATTGTTTTCCAGTTTGTGGGTTGGCTGCTTGGTGGCTCTATGGTGGGGCTCACATGCTGTGCCTCCCAGGTCTGCTACATCCAGAGCCCCTGTCCCCATGGCAGGCCACTGCTGACCCATGCCTCCACAGGAGACATTCAAACACTCAAAGGCAGTTCTGGCTCAGTCTTTTGTGGGGGTCCCTGGGTCCCAATATGCACAAGGTTTTGTGTGAGCCCTCTGGGTGTCTCTGTTGGTTATGGGGTTTGGTTCTAAGTGTGATTTTGTCCCTCCTTCTGTCTTATTGGGGCTTCTCCTTCGCCCTTGGGTGTGTGGTATCGTTTTTTGGTGGGATCCAACATTCTCCTGTCGATGGTTGTTCAGTGGTTGGTTGCAGTTTTGGAGTTCTCACAGAGAAGATGAGTACATATCCTTCTACTCCACCATCTTGTACCCAAAACAGGGCATAGGCCACATGGAGTGAGCTTGCAGCTCCCACTTCCTGGACTTCAGCTGTAGACTTCTAAGGCAGGGACCCCAAGCGTGGGTCTGTGGCCCGCCACAGTAGCTGGAGTCTAGCACTCTCTGCTTGGCTGGCGTGCATGTTCCCGTCACTGTGCATGCCTGCACTCACTCTCTGAAGATTTATTATGAGGGTTTGACTAAAGTGGGAGTCTTTCCTGGTGGCTCAGATGGTAAAGAATCCGTCTGCAATATAGGATACCTGGATTTGATCCCAGGGTAAGGAAGATACTCTGGCGAAGAAATGGCAAACCAGTCCAGTATTCTTGCCTGCAGAATCCCATGGACAGAGGAGCCTTGTAGGCTACTGCCCATACCGTCACAAAGAGTCAGACAAGACTGAAACGACTTAGCATATACTCACACCTTATCAAAATAGACTTGGATTTTTCCTAGGGCGGAAATGGTTATGTGGCTCGGAACTCAGAGAAGCTAAAGGAACAGTGAGGAAGAAAAGGAGGTGACCCAACTGAGTTAACACCTGATGGATGAGTACCAGTTAGCTTGTTCAAGACATGTCAAGAGACTTCCCGGGAGAGGGAACAGCTTTTGTAGAAATGTAGAAAGAAAAAGAGAACTTGTCATGTTGGTAGCAATGAAGCATTGTCCACCGGGAACATAAGGTGGGAATTGGTGATTTTTGAAAGATGAATCTACAGAGAGAGAAAGAGTGATCAGAAAAGGTGTGAGGGAGTTATGTATTTGATAATTCAACAGAAAAATGAATTAAGGAATTGTCTTAATTTAAATACTCTACATAATGAATGCTTAAAACGTGTTTAGTACTGCACCAAATAATGGCACAAAAGCAAGGTATTACCCTGTCCTTGTAGAAAGATGCTATTGTTAAAGGAACAAATAAAGTTCAGATATGTATAATGTTATGAAGGAACCAAAGAGCATTGACAATAGAAAATAGAAAGAGCCATATGCCAGACCAAGAGTTTTCCAGCCCAAAGGAAATGACAAGGTCAAGGTTTGATATTCTTCTAGATGTAGAATGGGGGACACCAAGCATAGAGCAGGGAAGGTAGCAATGTCCAAGAGATGGAAGGAAATAGATGATGTAGTTCTTTGTGGTTGTAAGACATATTCTGGCAAATTCTCTTTATGCAACACTATAAAATAAAATGCTTCATAAAAACAGAAAAGCATTTATATTGGCAAAGTCACCCTAGGGAATCATTTGTTCCTTTTCTACATGGTGTCAACATTGCTGGGAAAGGTACTCTTGAGAGATGTCAAATTTTAGTCTTCCATATGGGAAAATGCTTCATAAAAATAAATTGTTTGTTGTAAGAGACCTCATCTCCATTTATCTCTTCATGTCTCTGAAGTGCAAAATGTAACATGTCTTGCAGGAACTGCTATGGTAAATGCACATTTTTCATTAAATATGAGAGTAAAGTGATGCTACTAGCAAGTGTTATGTTATTGGGTTGGAGGAACATTGTCTTATCTTTTTATTTTTTTAACTTTGTCCTTACACAGCCAGTTATTGGTGCCCCTAGATATCTGTTTGTTGTTGTTTTCTTTTCTCATCTGTATGCACTAACTTTTTGAACAGGTTCCTTTCTCTCTTTGTAATGAAAAATTCTTCAGGTGATATCTTTGTAACTCAAATTAATAGCATTGAAGAGTAATCAGGATGAAGATTATGTGAAATTTCTCTGAAAAAAAGTTACTAAGTTTAGAGAAACAAGTTGTGTTTTGCTTTCAGTAACGAGCACATTCTAGCCAAAAAATACAAGTGAGAATTTTTGCAAGAGAAAATCCATCTGCACTCACAGAGATCCTCGAAAGGGCCCCACACTTGATTCCAGCTCCTCCCAGGCACAGTCCACAGGCAGTACTGCAGGACCAGGGAACTAGTAGGAGAGTCTCCTGTCCATCTCAGAAAATCCTGAGACAACCCTACAGGTGTCTTCAACCCCTCTAGCCACAGTCAGCAGGCTAGCCTGACCAGGATACTAGCAGGAGACATACCCACCCCCTGCCTCCAAAAGAGATCTACAGCTCAGTCTTGGCTGTGGACCCTGAAATAACCCTGGATCTCAGTTCCATCTCTTCTTAGACGTGATGCACCACTAGTACTGCCTTTGCCATATGTATATGAATGATATACATGTATGATATGATATATATATATATGTGTGTGTATATGTATATTTATGGGCTTCCCGGTGGCTCAGTGGTAAAGAATCCACCTGCAGTGCAGGGGATGCAGGTTCCATCCCTGGGTCGGGAAGATTCCCTGCAGGAGGAAATGGCAACCCACTCCAGTATTCTTGCCTGGAGAATTCCATGGACAGAGGAGCCTGGTGGTCTATAGTCCATGAGGTCACAAAGAGTAGGACACAACTTAGTTACTGAGCACACACACACACACACACACACACACATATGAATGATATAACCTATGAAAAAGAGCTAAGAGATTTGCAGAAGGGAGTTCAGTCATGATCTGGAAGGCTTTTCTAATTGTGTCTTTTGAGATGAGCCTTTAGTAAAAATTAAGAAAACCTTTCCAGTAGTAGACAGCATATGAGGGTGATGGAGTGGTCAGGATTTTGTGCTTTGAAGGTTTCTTAGGAGCCCTAATTTTGCCACTATCTTAGAAAATTTATATGACATCTGTTTTTTCTCACTTGAAAATAATGGTAAAAATCACTAGTACATAAGTTATGAAAATCTATTATGCAATTAATACTTATTTACCTTGAAACCTTAGCTTAAACATCATTTATTCAAACAAATCTTTGACCAGTATTTTCTGTTTTGTGAATACATTTGTATTTTCTCTATCATCATTCTTGCTGCAAAGTTTCACACACTAGTGATTATGTACTTACTGTCTCTGTTTCTGGTTAGACAGTGAAGCTCTGTCCAGGAAGGTTCATGCTTGTTTTCTTATAGGATGCTGGCCCCTAGCACAGTGCCTGGTGCTTGAATCATTTGTTGCTGATGGCTGTTCCTAGAAACCATTTGGTGGGCATGCCACATTGTCAGAAGGGAAGAATAATTCTCTTTCAGGCATTGCTGGTTTGAAGTCCAGGATAAATCAGTCTAAAATATGAATCTGTCTGACTTTTTCAGTGAAAGAGCAATAAAGCATCATCTTATGGAAATTTCTGACACCAAATGGTAGCAAAAGAAAATCAAGTGAAAGACTATCCAGAAACTATTTTTAAAAAGGCTCCTCAACTACTTTTCCAAACAGCCTTAGAGAATTAAAAATAACAAATCAATGTGTAGTACTATTGGGAGCAAAACTTGTATCCCCATAAAGATAAATACATTGCAAATCACATTGTCTATAAGCTGGATTCCGGTCCATGGGAAACATGTCTAAAGCCTCAAACTAGTAAAAAAAAAAAAAAGAAAGGAAGACATGTGACATATATCTTTTTTCAGGTATGCTTTATGATGTATGGCAAGGAGGCAGTCATATCTGTTTAAATATAT
This sequence comes from Neotragus moschatus, assembly GCA_006410615.1. NCBI lineage: Eukaryota > Metazoa > Chordata > Mammalia > Artiodactyla > Bovidae > Neotragus > Neotragus moschatus. The sequence continues at coordinate 3,162,419 of SJYA01002742.1, read as the reverse complement.
CAGAGATTAGAGCTTGGTGACATTTTTCTGTTGGAGGCAATTCATTACTATTTCCCTGCAGTACAGAAGCTTTGCACAATTGGCATTAGAAATGTTTCAGGGACTTGAGAGATTGATTTATGGTGAGATATTACAGCAATTAAATATGTGCTATGAAAAAAACCAAGGCTCATAACTGTCTAATGTCTGAGGGTTATAAATACTGTGAAATGAAATAAATGTTTGAGGTGATAAAAAGGTTGTGATGAAGAGTCATGAGATGAAACTGAGAGATTAGAAATGCTTCTACCTGGAAACATAGTCCAGCAACCGTCTTTCTGGTTGTATTTGTTTCCTAGGACTGTGATAACCAAGTACACCAAACTGGCCAGCTTAAAAGGACAAAATTTATTTTATCACATTTCTAGAATCTAGAAGTCCAAAATCAAGGTGTCAGCAGGGCCACATTCTCTAGGGAAAGGCTCTGGAGTAGAGTCTATCCATGTCTTTTACTTACCTTCTGTTGTTACCAGCAATAACTGGCATTTCTTAGCTTGCAGCTACATGCCAATCTTTGCATCTATCTTGACATGACATTCTGTGTGTGTGTGTCCTCATATCATTTTATATGGACACTGGGCACATTTGATAAAAGGCTTACTGTTCCCCAGCATGAGCCCATCCTTTGGCTTCCCAGGTGGTGTAGTGGTAAAGAATCCAGCTGCCAATGCAGGAAGTGCAAGAGATGCAGTTTTGATCCCTGGGTCGGGAAGATATCCTGAAGGAGGAAATGGCAACCCACTCCAGTGTTCTTGCCTGGGAAATACCATGGACAGAGGAGCCTGAAATCTACAGTCCATGGGGTTGCAAGGAGTCAGTCACAACTGAGCCACTGAGCATGGATGCACGACCTCATCATAGCTAATTACATCTGCAGTGACTCTAGTCCCAAAGAAGATCACATTCTCAGGTACCGAGGCTTACAGCATCAACATATCTTTGGGGGACATAATTCAGCCCATAACACTCAGTACTGAAGGTACAAAGAAAGGAACTGATAATTTAGTCCCTTCTTGTGACCAGCTTAACCTGTTTCATACAATCCTTACCAAAAAATGATTCAGTGATATAATGAAGAATATGTTACATGACATAAAAATGACTGAATACTGCTATGGGTAAAGGACACTGCTGTAGGACAGTGTGACAATGTTAGTCACTCAGTCCTGTTCAGCTCTTTGCAACCCAGTGGACTGCAGCTCACCAGGCTCCTCAGTCCATGGGATTCTCCAGGCAAGAATACTGGAGTGGTTAGCCATTCTCCAGGTGGTCTTCTCAACCGAGGGATCGAACCCAGATCTCCTGCATTGGCAGGTAGATTCTTTACCATCTGAGCCAACCAGGGAAGGCCAAAGAAGTCCACTTTAAGGAAGTGGCATGTTAATGATGTTATGGACATCAGAATGATGGAAAGGGGCCAGCCACGAAAGCAAAATGCTTTCCCAGAAAAGGACAAACGAAGTTAGAGAGCTTGGAGCTGAATATGTGCCAAAGGAAATGAAAAATTAGTCACAGATAACACTCATTGTGATTCTTTAGAATACCTGCTTTTTTTTTAGTGTTTTTATTTTAGACACCTTTAGATTCAATCAAACTGATATCAGTGAAAAGGAAGATCACTTAGGTGCTATTGTGGTCATTCTGATGTGGGATATGGACCTGGACTAGGACAAATTGTTTGGGTTAAGAGAGGTAACCCATCATAGCAAGAAAACTGGCTAGGTAAAACTCAGGATATGAAAAGGAGTCATAATTAGATTGCTTAATGTGTGGGTGGACCCGAGTAACAAAAGGCTGCCAATCTCAGATGACTGTTGCTTACATTTTGAGACCTATTCCCTACTTAAATTTATGAGCCAAGAATTATGGGGAAATAATATAGGACAAGGGGGAAAGAGAAATAAGAAATATATATATATATGTACACATATATATATGTGTATATATATGTATAGTGATGGTTTTACCGACCAAGGAAAATTAGAACATGTCATGGTCGATGGCAGAGGTCAGATATTTTACCTTTTCTCTCACTGATGATAATTACATGTCATAATGCATATTGTAATTGTGGAAGTGCCAAGCCAGATAACCTAATAGATATTTTCAATTTGTAATTTCTGTGCTGCAGAATTAAAATATTAATCAAGTAAAAGCCTGCTAGTCTGGTTAAAGGTTGACTCTGCACTGAATGGCCAGAGGTAATAGGGCTGCCTCTTCTTCTATTGATGTCCTCCGGGCAGTTCCTCAAAGAGGGTCTATGAGAGCTCTGTCAGCTTAGGCAACATCTTTCCCATTCTCTTCCTTGTGGCAGTAGTGGGTGTTCACAGCGACATTACGTCTATGTGTAGTATTGCAAGGTTCTATGTAAGAGGATAGTTGAAGGGAAGGGATTTTGATCAAACAAAACCTAAGAGAGGAACAAAATAATAACTGTGTCCTCAGAATTTAAAAATACTGTACCTGGAAAACTCATGGCTCATTTTAGGCAGTATTTTAAAATACAAAGAAATAAAATATTGATTCTTGAAAATGTTTAATGTAATAACTAGACAAATTATTGTAAAACATCACAATGCATATTTTCCATAAGTTGTGTTTATTTTTTAAATTCTATACTGGAATGTGGTATATTATCACTGTGTATGTGAAAATGAGATTTAAAAATATTTAATCATGTGAAATATTACTTTTAAATTTTATAAAAAGTATTTTTCTGATGAAATATAGAACTCAGCATGTTTTAATATCTAAAATTTACCTTGTTGTGGTTTGTCACATTCAACAAGTTGAGATTGATGTATTAAATCAATTTATTTTCTAAGTCCAGTAATAAATATGCTACAAGGAAATAAGTTCCCTTAAAAACAAAAAAATTCATAAAATCCTCATTTCTTAGATACTTGTGATTATTAATATCCAAGTAAGAATACTTCTTAAAGTAACAAACACCATTTATGGGACACTTTTATATTAAACTCTTGGAAATGTCCCAAGAACTTTACATATAGGATCTCATGAAAATTTCATTTTACAAATTAAAAAATCGAGGTTCAGATGTTAATAACTATTACTAGTATTTTTATTAACAGGAACAAGTTTTTATTAACGTAATATTGATTTTATAGATACTATCAAAAAAATGGTGGCTGTCAATACCTTCCTTCCCCAGATGTATATTTGCTTCACATTTCAAGATACAGAGTCTAATTTTCCTCCCTTTGAATGTGGACTGGCCTTAATAGCTTACCTATCAAATAAAATACTACAGACATGTTGTTTTAGAAATTCTGAGGCTAGGTCTTTAAAATAATGTGTGCCTTTTGTCTGTTTCAAATTTGGAATATTATCTCTTAGGACCTAGCTGTCATGCAGGGAGAAATCTAAGCCACACTGAGAGACTAGGCAGGGGCACTTTGGTTGACAAATGAGCTGACTTCCCAGCATACTGTCATCATAAGCTACCTACAACCAAGGGAAAAAGTCTCTTGGACCCTCAGCCCAGTCAAGCCTTGAGATGGTTCCATCCAGAGCTGCCATGTAACTGAAATTCCAGGAGAAATTCCAAAAGCATTCCCAGTTGAGAGAAAGTATTTCTTAGGATTGTTAAAAATAAAAATTTGTTGTACAAAGCCACTGAATGTTAGGATTATTTATTATGAGCAATAGATAACCAAAATAAATAGAATTTATTGTGCATAGGGCTAAAACATTTATATGAATCATCTGATTTAATTCTTATAGTAGTGATATGAGTTAGATACTATTATCTTCATTACACCAGATTTAAAAAAAAGAGGGCCACAAAAAAGTAGTGCTTTTTAAAAAGCCACATGGGTAATGAGTCAAATCTCCGCAGTTTTGACTATAGGCAACACTATTATGAAAAATCATCATTCTTATGTAATAGAAATTAGATTGCCCCACTCCCACGTATAATTGCCATCCATTCATCATTCTAACAAGAACAACTTTTATCCATTGTGGAGGAAATATTCCAACTCCTTTTCTTTACTGTGTGCTGTGTCTAGCAGTTGGTAAAGTTTTCCTCTATGATGGAAGTGATACCCAGACAATAGTAGAGCCTTCATGGTTTGAAAACCCAGGGGGAAGCTGTTCTTAGTGGGCCAAACAGTGGAATAAGGCTTGTTTGGCTGAAATGAGGAGTATCGAGATAGGATAGAGTGTAAGAATAAAATTTAGAAGTCCAGTTATAGACTTAGAATTTTTAAGAATTAGGACATGAGAATATGTAACTTAAAAGCAAGTCATTCTCTAGGAGGTGGATCCTAGTCATTCTTCTGAAACAAAGCCTTGTTTTGTCCCAAACATGATGGGAAGCTGGATTTAAATGATACAAAGGCATATTACCATATTTTAAAGAAAGCATCAGGCTGTCCACTTCCAAGACACTCTCCTCTTCAGTTTAATTAAAATCAGGTGACTTCTCATAAAGTTTTTGCCATCAGCTACCATGCTTCTGTATGTACACATGCAATATAAAATCAAGTCTTTACTTGCATAAAGATGACCAGTTTCATTTGAGCTAGAAGGAATTTGTGCTTCTGAATTTCTTATAGTCTCCCAGGATAAACTTAGATTAGCTTTTACTTCCTCCCAGTGTATTTCAACAAGAACTCTCAAAGGCCCTATCAGACAGCCCCCAAAACAGATTTCTATGAACATCATCCCCCAAGGGGCTCAGCAAGAATCTCCCCCAAACTCTGTATACCATTCTAAGGGCAGGAAAACACATAATAGCACAAACAACAAGTAAGCTGGCCAAAGTTTGTTTGTTAAAAAGCAGAAAGGAGATGAAACTGGTCCATTAAATTCCATTCTCATCTCTTCCTCATCTATATATGTGTGTGTGTGTATACTTTTGTACTTTATTTTGCACATTAGGTTGGGAGCATGACAGCTCTTGTTCAGTGCTCACAGCCGTGAATACCAGTGATCAGCTCTCTCCAGTTGACTTTCCCTCTCTCACTTATGCACATATTTGAAATCTATGTAGAGTTACCTACCCCATGCCCATCTCCACCCTGGACCCCTCAAAATATCTATGACTGTTGCATATGGGTTTTTCAGAAAAGAAAATTATTTTAAGCCAAAGCCAAGGATATATGTCAACTCCCTGCATGAGAAAAAAATCTGCTTCTATATAGATTTTCTCCCCAAATGCTAAGAGTACAGTAAAACCAAATTTCCCTTCTGGATGTCTAAACTATGCCCATTCATAAATAAAGAGGGGCACTGAGAAATGGTGAGTTTGCCACGGCCTCCAGAAACTCCTTGTAGTTTCTCTTGCAGATAATACACCTAACCATGGTGGGTTTTTTTTTTCATTGTGTTTTTGGACTTGGTAGTAAAATTGTTCTCATAACGGAATTCTCAAATTGTGTGTTTATGATACAGTTTCTTGGATAAATGCAGTCCCTGCTATGATGTCCTATGAAGAATTACAAAGAGTTGCTATTTTTTTTCTTTTTTTAATAACAAATAGAATATTCAGTCAGTAACTTAGCCTTTGTGCTAATGCAATTTCTTCAATAATAAATATCCTGACCAAAAATATGTTTTTTACTTCACTCCTGAGTGCAGCCTGCAGTGACCATTAATAAACAGTGATAGCTGAGCACTCACTGCGAAGAGTTTGTTCATATATCGATAGACAAAATCTCTCTTTAGGAATGTTAAATGCATTTATTTAGCATTCTTAAACCACACGTGTTATTGATTATGCCAGAGCTGTGTGGATCACAATAAACTGTGGAAAATTCTGAAAGACATGGGAATACCAGACCACCTGACCTGCCTCTTGAGAAACCTGTATGCAGGTCAGGAAGCAGCAGTTAGAACTGGTTATGGAACAACAGACTGCTTCCAAATAGGAAAAGGACTATGTCAAGGCTGTATATTGTCACCCTGCTTATTTAACTTTTANAATTCTGAAAGACATGGGAATACCAGACCACCTGACCTGCCTCTTGAGAAACCTGTATGCAGGTCAGGAAGCAGCAGTTAGAACTGGTTATGGAACAACAGACTGCTTCCAAATAGGAAAAGGACTATGTCAAGGCTGTATATTGTCACCCTGCTTATTTAACTTTTATGCACAGTACATCATGAGAAACTCTGGGCTGGAAGAAGCACAAGCTGGGATCAAGATTGCTGGGAGCAATATTGATAACCTCAGATATGCAGATGTCACCACCCTTATGGTAGAAAGTGAAGAAGAATTAAAGAACGTCTTGATGAAAGTGAAAGAGGAGAGTGAAAAAGTTGGCTTAAAGCTCAACATTCAGAAAAAGAAGATCATGGCATCTGATCCCATCACTTCATGCCAAATAGATGGGGAAACAGTGGAAACAATGCAATGGCTGACTTTATTTTTCTGGACTCCAAAATCACTGCAGATGGTGATTGCAGCCATGAAATTAAAAGACACTTACTCCTTGGAAGAAAAGTTAGGACCAACCTAGACAGCAATGGCACCCCACTCCAGTACTCTTGCCTGGAAAATCGCATGGACGGAGGAGCCTGGTAGGCTGCAGTCCATGGAGTCGCTAAGAGTTGGACACGACTGAGCGGCTTCACTTTCACTTTTCACTTTCATGCATTGGAGAAGGAAATGGCAACTCACTCCAGTGTTCTTGCCTAGAGAATCCCAGGGACGGGGGAGCCTGGTGAGCTGCCATCTATGGGGTCACACAGAGTCGGACACGACTGAAGCGACTTAGCAGCAGCAGACAGCATATTAAAAAGCAAAGACATTACTTTGTCAAAAAAGGTCTGTTTAGTCAAGTCTATGGTTTTTCCAGTGGTCATGTATGGATGTGAGAGTTGGACTATAAAGAAAGCTGAGCGCCAAAGAATTGATGCTTTTGAACTGCGATGTTGGAGAAGACTCTTGAGAATCCCTTGGACTGCAAGGAGATCCAACCAGTCCATCCTAAAGGAGATCAGTCCTGGGTGTTCATTGGAAGGACTGATGCTGAAGCTGAAACTCCAGTACTTTGGCCACCTGATGCGAAGAGCTGACTCATTTGAAAAGACCCTGATCCTGGGAAAGATTGAGGGTGGGAGGAGAAGGGGATGACAGAGGATGAGATGGTTGGATGGCATCACCGACTCAGTGGACATGGGTTTGGGTGGACTCTGGGAGTTGGTGAGGGACAGAGAGGCCTGGCATGCTGCAGTTCATGGGGTCACAAAGAGTCGGACAGGACTGAGTAACTGAACTGAAAGCACACATTTTCTTTCTTTTTAGATTCATAAATACCTCTGCCAGTACATATCTGTGGTTATCTTTTTTCAGTTCCTCATTAAGATAGACAATTAATGCTTTCCCTGCAGTTGATGTTTGTGAATTAGTGATTTCTTTCTTTAGAGGAGTAGCACTCTTTGCTAATATTTCTTTTTCATCAATATTAGAAACCAGAATTAAAGAGTTGCATTTATATACTGTATTATTATGTAAGTGAGGTGAGAGGGCATAGGGGAAGGGAGAAGCAGACACAGATAAATGACCAGTTCATCGTTTCATGTACAATGTTATATTTGAAATCACTTGCCATGCAAATCTGTATTTTCATTTTTCATAACCTAGGATCCATCTGGAAACAAAGTAATCATCCACTCATGGAAGGAAATAAGGCTTGTATAGTTAGTTGTTGGATAAACAATGTACAAGAATAATAAGACCCCTGCCAGCAACTGTATTATGAAATTAGTATTCAGATACATTATTATAATGTAGGTGAAATGCTGCTTAAACCTATGACTTTGTAATACCATGTCATTGTATCCAAATATCTGCAGACCTTGTCTGATGAATCACTGTTTCTTAGAAACTCATAATGTTTCAAAATTCTTTAACACGACAATAGCATAATCAGTACTTTCTAGTATATACTCCTGAATTGAACCCCGCCTATAAATGTTCTCAGAGTAGTATGTATTTTATGACCTTTCATTCATTGGTGTTGCTTTGCCAATAACATTTTGAGACACACAGAATCTCTTTAATATTTGAGATTTAAATGGAGAGGAAAACCATTTATAGCTTTATACCAAAGGTAAAGAAGTGAATGAAAGAAGAAAATAAGACATTTTACTGACTATATGATAAGTCATCCATCTCTATATCAAATAAAAATTCAAGGAAAGTAATTTGATTATGATTCTGCATTTAAGATTCTCAACTTATTTTCTACCATGTATGCTTCCAGTGTTGCCACACCTAATCTTATGTCTTTGATTCCTAAAATACACTCTATAAAAATGTACATGCCAACAATAGACTTCTGCATATGTTGCAGAAGTTAATCCATACCTTTCATTATACTCACAAAGAGATATTTTACAAAGAAACCTCAGGATCCTGGCAAGAGGATATATGTCATTGTTACCATCTTTCTAAATTCTGTATATATATGTTAGTATACTGTATTGGTGTATTTCTTTCACTTATTTCACTCTGTTTAATGGGTTCCAGTTTCTTCCATCTCTTTAGAACTGATTCAAATGTGCTCTTTTTAATAACTGGGTCATATTCCATTGTGTATATGTACCACAGCTTTCTTATCCATTCATCTACTGATGGACATCTAGGTTGCTTGCATATCCTAGCTATTGTAAACAGTGCTGCGATGAACATTGGGATACACGTGTCTCTTTCAATTCTGATTTCCTTGGTGTATATGCCCAGCAATGGGATTTCTGGGTTGTATGGCAATTCTATTTCCAGTGTTTTAAGGAATCTCCACACTGTTCTCCATAATGGCTGTACTAGTTTGCATTCCCACCAACAGTGTAAGACAGTTCCCTTTTTCTCCACACCTTCTCCAGCTTTCAATTTTTGTAGATTTTTTGATAACAGTTTTTGACCTGCATGAGATGGTACCTCACTGTGGTTTTGATTTGCATTTCTTTGATAATGAGTGATGTTGAGCATTTTTTCATGTGTTTGTCAGCCATTTGTTTGTCTTCAGAGAAACATCTGTTTAGTTCTTTGGCCCATTTTTTATTTGGTTGTTTATTTTTCTGGTATTGAGCTGCATGAGCTGCTTGTTTATTTTTGAGATTAATTCATTGTCAGTTGCTTCATTTGCTATTATTTTCTCCCACCTCGAAAGCTGTCTTTTCTCCTTGCTTATAATTTCCTTCATTGTGCAAAAGCTTTTAAGTTCAATTAGATTCCATTTCTTTATTTTTGCTTCTATTTCCTTTACTCTGGGAGGTGGGTCATAGAGGATCCTGCTGTGATTTATGGCAGAGAGTGTTTTGCCTGTTTTTCTCTAGGAGTTTTATAGTTTTGGGTCTTAGATTTAGAGCTTTAACCATTTTGAGTTTATTTTTGTGTATCGTGTTACAAAGTGTTCTAGTTTCATTCTTTTACAGGTAGTTGACCAGTTTCCCCACAATCACTTGTTAAAGAGATTGTCTTTTCTCCATTGTATATTTTTGCCTCCTTTGTCAAAGATAAGGTGTCCATAGGTACATGGATTTATCTCTGGGTTTTTTATTTTGTTTCACTGATCTATATTTCTGTCTTTGTGCCAGTACCAAACTGTCTTGATTAGTGTACCTTTGTAGTATAGTCTGAAGTCAGGCAGGTTGATTCCTCCAGTTCCATTCTTCTTTCTCAAGATTGTTTTGGCTATCTGAGGTTTTTTAGTATTTCCTTACAAATTTTGAAATTATTTGGTCTAATTCTATGGAAAATGCCACTGGTAGCTTGATAGGAACTGCATTGAATCTATAGATTGCTTTGGGAAGTGTACTCATTTTCACTATACTGATTCTTCCGTTCCATGAACATGGCATATTTCTCCATCTATTTGTGTCATCTTTGATTTCTTTCATCAGTGTGCTATAGTTTTCTATATATAGGTCTTTTGTTTCTTTAGGTAGATTTATTCCTAAATATTTTATTCTTTTCGTTGTAATGGTGAATGGGATTGTTTCCTTAATTTCTCTTTCTCTTTTCTCATTGTTAGGGTATAGGAATGCAAGGGATTTCTGTGTATTAATTTTATATCCTGAAACTTTACTATATTCATTGATTAGCTCTAGTAATTTTCTGGTGGTGTCTTTAGGGTTTTCTATGTAGAGCATTATGTCTTCTGCAAACAGTGAGAGTTTTACTTCTTTTCCAATATAGATTCATTTTATTTCTTCGTCTTCTCTGACTGCTGTGGCTAAAGCTTCCAAAACTATGTTGAATAGTAGTGATGAGAGTGGGCACCCGGACAGGGAGGCCTGGCGTGCTGCGATTCATGGGGTTGCAAAGAGTTGGACACGACTGAGCAACTGAACCAAGCTGAACTGACAGAGGAAATGCTTTCAATTTTTCACCATTGAGGATGTTTGCTGTAAGTTTATCATATATGGTTTTTATTATGTTGAGTTATGTTCTTTCTGTGCTTGCTTTCTTTTTTTTTATCATAAATGGGTGTTGAATTTTGTCAAAGGCTTCCTCTACTATCTATTGAGATAATCATATGGTTTTTATACTTCAATTTGTTAATGTGGTGTATCACATTGATTCATTTGCGAATATTGAAGAATCCGTGCATCCCTGTGATAAAGCCCTCTTGTTCATGATGTATGATCTTTTGAATATGTTGTTGGATTCTGTTTGCTAGAGTTTTGTTAAAGATTTTTGCATCTATGTTCAGAGTGATATTAGCCTGTAGTTTCCTTTTTGTGTGGCATCTTTGGTTTTGGTATTAGGGTGATGGTGGCCTCATAAAATGCGTTTGGGAATTTACCTTCCTCTGAAATTTTCTGGAAGAGTTTGAGTAGGATAGGTGTTAGATCTTTTCTAGATTTTTGGAAGAATTCACCTGTGAAGCCATCTGGTCCTGGGCTTTTGTTTGGTGGAAGATTTTGGTTACAGTTTCTATTTCTGTGCTTGTGATGGTCTGTTAAGATTTTATATTTCTTCCTGGTTCAGTTTTGGATGGTTATACTTTTCTAAGAATTCACCCATTTCTTCCAGTTGTCCATTTTATTGGCATATAGATGCTGATAGTAGTCTCTTATGACCCTTTGTATTTCTGTGTTGTTGTGATTTCTCCATTTTCATTTCTATTTTTGTTGATTTGAATCTTCTCCCTTTTTTTCTTGATGAGTCTGGCTAATGGTTTGTCTGTTTTATTTATCTTCTCAAAGAACCAACTTTTAGTTTTGTTGATTTTTTTCTATAGTCTCCTTTGTTACTTTTAAATTTATTTCTGCCCTAATTTTTATGATTTCTTTCCTTCTACTAACCCTGAGGTTCTTCCTTTCTTGTTTTTCTATGTTCTATTTTCTAGTTGCTTTAGGTATAAAGTTAGGTTATTTATTTGATTTTTCTCTTGTTTCTTGAGGTAAGCTTGTATTGCTATGAAGGTTTTGGGTTGTCATGTTTTCATTCTTATTTATTTCTATGCATATTTTGATTTCTTTTTTGATTTCTTCTGTGATTTTTTGGTTATTCAGACCTGTGCTGTTTACCCTCCATATGTTTGCATTTTTAACAGGTTTTTTTTTTTTTTTTTACCTGTAGTTGACATTGAATCTTACCACGTTGTGATCAGAAAAGAGGCTTGAAATGATTTCAGTTTTTTTTGATTTACTAAGGCTAGATTTATGGCCCAGGATGTGATCTATCCTGGAGAATATTCCCTGTGTACTTGAGAAAAAGGTGAAATTTGTTGTTTTGGGGTGAAATGTGCTATAGATATCAATTAGGTCTAACTGATCCATTTATCATTTAAAGTTAGTATTTCCTTGCTAATTTTCTGTTTGGTTAATCTATCCATAAGTGTGAGTGGGGTATTAAAGTCTCCCACTGTTATTGTGTTATTGTTATTTTCCCCTTTCATACTTGTTAGCATTCGCCTTACATATTGAGATGCTCCTATGTTGGGTGCATATACATTTATAATTGTTATATCTTCTTCTTGGATTGATCCTTTGATCATTATGTAGTGTTCTTTGTCTCTTTTCATGGCCTTTATTTCAACATCTGTTTTATCTGATATGAGTATTTCTACTACTGCTTTCTTTTGGTCTCCATTTGCATAAAATATCTTTTTCCAGCCCTTCACTTTCAATCTGTATGTGTCTCTTGTTTTGAGGTAGGTCTCTTGTAAACAGCATATATAGGGGTCTTATTTTTGTATCCATTCAGCCAGTCTTTGTCTTTTGGTTGGAGCATTCAACCCATTTACATTTAAGGTAATTATTGATAAGTATGATCCCATTGCCATTTACTTCGTTGTTTGGGGTTCGAGTTTATAAACCTTTTCTGTGTTTTTTGCCTAGAGAAGATCCTTTAGCATTTGTTGAAGAGCTGGTTTTGTGGTGCTGAATTCTCTCTCAGCTTTTCTTGTCTGTAAAGCTTTTGATTTCTCCTTGATATTTGAATGAGATCCTTGCTAGGTATAGTAATCTGAGTTGTAGGTTGTTCTCTTTCATTACTTTAAGTATATCCTGCCATTCCCTTCTTGCCTGAAGAGTTTCTATTGAAAGATCAGCCATTATCTATCCTTATGGGGATCCCCTTATGTGTTTGTTGTTTCTCCCTTGCTGGTTTTAATATTTGCTCTTTGTGTTTGATCTTTGTTAGTTTAGTATGTATCTTGGGGTGTTTCACCTTGGGTTTATTCTGTTTGGGACTCTCTGGGTTTCTTGGACTTGGGTGGCTATTTCCTTCCCCATTTTAGGGAAGTTTTCAACTATTATCTGCTCAAGTATTTTCTCATGGCCTTTTTTTTTTTTTTTTTGTCTTCTTCTTCTGGAACTCCTATGATTCGAAAGTTGGGCATTTGACATTGTCCCAGAGGTCTCTGAGGTTGTCCTCATTTCTTTAATTCTTTTTTTTTTCTCTCTCTCTCTTTTCCTCTCTGCTTCATTTATTTCCACCATTATGTCTTCCACCTCACTTATCCTATCTTCTGCCTTGGTTATTCTACTGTTGGTTCCCTGCAGAGTGCTTTTGATCTCAGTTATTGCATTATTCATTATTGATTGACTCTTCTTTTTTTCTTCTAGGTCCTTGTTAAACATTTCTTGTGTCTTTTCAATCCTTGCCTCTAATCTATTTACCTGTAACTCTATTTTGTTTTCAAGATTTTGGATCATCTTTACTATCATTATTCTGAATTATTTTTCATGTAGACTCCCTATCTCCTCCCCTTTTGTTTGATTTGGTGGGCATTTATCGTGTTCCTTTACCTGCTGAATATTTCTCTGCCTTTTTATTTTATTTAGATTGCTGTGTTTTGGGTGCCCTTTCTGTAAGTTGGAAGTTTGTGGCTCCTCTTTGGTTGTGGAGCCTGCTTCCTGTGAGTGGGGTTGGATTAGTCACTTGTCAAGATTTCCTGGTTAGGGAAGCTTGATGTGTGTTCTGGTGGGTGGAGCTGGATTTCTTCTTTCTGGAGTACAGTGAAGTGTCCATTAGTGAGTTTGGGGGTATCTATGGGTTTGGTGTGGCTTTGAATAGCCTGTCTTTTAATGCTTAGGGCTGTGTTCCTGCATTACTGGACAATTAGCATGGTATGTCTTACTCTGGAACTTGTTGACTCTTGGGTGGAGCTTGGTTTCAGTGGAGATATGGAGGCTTTTGGATGAGCTCTTGTCTGTTAACGTTCCTTGGAATCAGGAGTTCTCCAGTGCCTCAAGTTTTGGAGTTAAGCCTCCTGCCTCTGGCTTTCAGTCTTATTCTTACAGTAGCCTCAAGACTTTTCCATCCATACAGCACAGATGATAAAACATCTAGGTTAGTGGTGAAACAATGCTCCATAGCAAGGGACACCCTGAAGGGGTTCACAGAGTTACATGGAGAAGAAAAGAAGGAGGAGGGAAATAGAAGTGACCAGGAGGAGAAGAGGGAGAGTCAAAAGGGGAGAGAGCAGTCTATCCAGTAACCAATTCTATATGAGCTCTCCACAGCCTGGAACTCCCAGAGAGGTTCACAGAGTTACATAGAGAAGAGAAGAGGGAGGAGGGAGATAGAGGTGACTAGGAGGAAAAGAGGGGGAGTCAAAAGGCGAGAGACCAGTGTAGCCAGTAATCAGTTCCCTAAGTGTTCTCCACATCCCGGAACACCCAGAGAGATTCACAGAGTTAAGTAGAGAAGAGAAAGGGGAAAGAGGAGATAGAGGTGATCTAGGGGAGAAAAGGGAGAGTCAAAAGGGGAGAGAGCAATCAAGCCAGTAATCACACCCCTAAGTGAAAAGTACACTGAAGATTAGATTCTTAAAGGTACAGAATTGATAACAAATACCAAAAAGCAAAGATTAAAAATCTAGAGTAGTGGTTAGACTCTCAAAAACACAATATTTAAAAATACAATACAAAATCAATCACAAAAATTGTAAAAAAATATATATATATGAAATTTTCTTTAAAAATAGGGTCCTTTTCTATTTTTTTTGCAAGGTAGTAGTAGGTTATAAAAATGAAAATTAAAGCAGTAGTAAAGACCTTAAGAAAAGATTAAAAAGTGATAATAGTAGAAATATATCTGCAAATTTTTCTGGAGCTGTTGTGGGCAGTGTGGGGTCAGTTCAGTTTCAGATAGTTCCTTGTTTCAACCTGTATTTGTTTTAAAGGTCTATAGGCCCCCTCCAATGCTTGAAGTGAAGTGAAGTGAAGTCACTCAGTTGTTTCCGACTCTTTGCGACCCTATGGACTACAGCCTACAAGGTTACTCTGTCCATGGAATTTTCCAGGCAAGAGTACTGGAGTGGGTTGCCATTTCCTTCTCCAAGGGATCTTCCCGACCTAGGGATTGAACCCAAGTCTCCCACTTTGCAGGCAGACACTTTACCTTCTGGGCCACCAGGAAGTCAGTGTTAACTACAGAGTATTTATCTATTGCTTCTGTCACTTCCAGACCAGTTCCCTCTTCTTTGTTTATTTTGGCTTCCTCTGTTTGCAAGTCTCTTTAGTGTCTACTTTCTACCCTGACACAAGGGGGTGTGAAGGTGGTCACTTATTTAGGCTCACTTGTTCAGTTGTATTGTGGGGAGAGAGGAACACTGCAGACAAATATCGCTGGAGTGTGTAGGGAGTACTCGCAGTGTATGGACCACACTGGTTTTGCCCCAGCTCACAGCAGTATGTGCTTTCTGGGTCCATGCTGCTCAGGCTCCAGGAAGCTCTGCAGGGGCACTGTCCAAAGCGGGCCCTGCATTTTGTGAACTTCCCAGGTCTAAGCCACTCATGTTCAGGTTCTTAGGCACTCTGCAAGGACACAGACTTGGTTGGGTGCATTTTGTGCCCTTCCCAGGTCCGAGCAGGTCAGGTGACCAGGCACTTGGCAAATGCATGGTCCCAGATTGTGCGTCTACTGGTCTTGGTTGCTTGGTTTACTGGTACGCCACAAGAGCACTCTCTCGGGTGTGCTCTGTGTCTCCTCTAGGGAGCTGATCTCAGGCTGCAACCTTCCTGGCAGATATCAACCACCCAGGATCCCAGGAAGACGTTGTTAGCAGCTGGGAGCCTGCTCACAGTGTGGTGGAGGATGCCGGTCTCTGGGGCAGAGATTGCCCCTTGCCTTCCAGCTCTGGGTGGCACACACCTGCCTCTCTGCCTCTGGCAGGGGGAGGAGCCTGTACTCAGCCAACTAGCTCTCCTTTGGTATTCACTCAATCCTTTGTTCTGCGAGCATGCCAGGTTATGAGTTAGAGCCTTTTACAGGAAAGTTCTCCCTTTCTCTTTTTTTTTTTTCCGCCTCTCTGGCAATCCCACCATTTGGGTTGCTATCTCATGTTAGCTCCCTCAGATTGTCCTCAGGGCATTCAGACCCGGTCCTTACTCTAAGGACTATGACGCCGCCTGTGCCTCCCTGTCCAGCCCCCTGTCGCTGGTGGCGGATGCGAGCATCTGGGTTATTTCTCCAATGGCAGCTGCAGTTAGGCGCCTATTCTGTGTTTTGTTTTTTCCTCCCAGTTATGTTGCCCTCTGAGATCCCAAAACTCCCCACAGACCAGTTATGAGAGGGTTTCCTACTGTTTGGAAACTTCTCCTTCTTGACACCCTCCCCAGGTCTGGTCTCCATCCCTAACTCTTTTGTCTCTCTTTTTGTCTTTTATATTTTGTCCTTCCTCCTTTCAAAGAGAATGGTCTGCCTTTCTGGGTGCCTGGTGTCTTCTGCTATCATTCAGAAGTTGTTTTGTGAAAGTTGCTCAGCATTCAAATGATCTTTTGATGAATTTGTGGGGGAGAAAGTGGTCTCCCCGTCCTATTCCTCTGCCATCTTGGGACCACCTCCGTCTTTTTTTTTTCTTTTCTTTAAACAAAACCTCCCACTTCTTATCCTGGTGAGATGACCAGTAGTATTCTCAGGGTTATTTTATTTGAAGAATGAATGTATTAAAGCAGCAAAGCCTTGATAACCACAGCTAGCAAATAGAAGTGTTGAGTAGATGTTCGCTCTCATTATTATACCTAACCTCTTCTTTTTATCTAGTATACCGTTTAGAGAACTCCAGGTATCCCTTTTATACCGTTGCTGATTTTCTTTCCTACTTCTAAGAGAGAAAAGAGGTTCACCTACCACTTTCAAGAATTTTGAGGATGCACAAGTAACTAGAACAAAGGTTTTGAAAGATTTATTTGGGGGCTAAGTCATTGGAAAAGACTTTGATGCTGGGAGGGATTGGGGGCAGGAGAAGGGGACAACCGAGGATGAGATGGCTGGATGGCATCACTGACTGGATGGGCGTGAATCTGAGTGAACTCCAGGAGTTGAACAGGGAGGCCTGGCGTGCTGTGATTCATAGGGTTGCAAAGAGTCAGACACGACTGAGCGACTGAACTGAACTGAGCTGAACTGAAGTGATAGTTACAGAAATTAGGAATGTTGTGTGGCCAGAGACCTCAGCATGTCAAACAAGCTCTGATTTGAGTTTTGAGTTTCTTTCATGTAGCTTTGTGGCCTAAACTAGTCATCTATCTAAATGAGCTTCAGTTTTCTTACCAGAAAGCAATGCTCTTACCGTAGTAGATACGTAAATTAACTAATACCTAGTAGATATCAATACATGTTTATTGA
Source organism: Neotragus moschatus (assembly GCA_006410615.1). Taxonomy (NCBI): domain Eukaryota; kingdom Metazoa; phylum Chordata; class Mammalia; order Artiodactyla; family Bovidae; genus Neotragus; species Neotragus moschatus. The sequence goes on along the minus strand of SJYA01002742.1, from coordinate 3,145,324 downwards.
GTCAAAAATCATTGTTTAGCTTTTATTTTGCACCAGACACTGATAGGTTCCATAAGTACAACCTTGAACAAGCTTCTCATGGTTCTTCCACTGAGGGAATTTTTCTCCTCAATCCCTCTCAGTATCAGTTTTCTATTGGTGCTGCAACAAATTGTCACAAACATGGTGGCTTAAAACAACACAGACTTTTTAATGGTAATAGTTCTGGATATCAGAAGCCCCGCATGGGGTCTCACTGAGCTGGAATTAAGAGTTAACCAGGCTACATTTCTTCTGGAGTTCTAGGAGAGGTTCTGATTCTTTGTCTTTTTCACCTCTAGAGATCTCTTCATTTCTCATCTCATGTTCTCTTTTCTCCATCTCTAAAGCCAGCAATTTTTCATCTCTCTGACTATCCTTTTATCACATCTCCTTTAAAGATCTTGTTCGGCTCATGCAGAGGTAATCTCCCCAATCTCAAGATCAAAAACCTTAATCATATCTGCAAAATCACTTTGGCCACTTAAAGTAATAACATTCACGTGTTCCAGAGATTAGAGAGTGGGCATCTTTGGAAGGGAGCCATTATTCTGATACCCTAACTATTATTGCTCAAGTTTAAAAGTGTTTGGAAGTGAATTTTGTTCTGAATTCAGGAAACCAGAAGAGTACTTAGTGCTTGGTCACCCATGGGTAAAGCATCTTCATTAAGTCTGTTTAAGTGCTTTATAGAGATGTCCACTATGCCTGGGCGAGGTACATTTTTTGTTCCAGTTTCCTCTTAACCCCCACTGTGAAAAAATGATCTCTACCATTGATGTGCTTAATTACCCAGTAGAAAGGGCATTAGGCAATGATACTCTGTAATGCCTGCCATAAGGAAGGCCATCCTTTATCATTAGCAGACTCCTTAGTGGTGAGCTCACAATTGTACATCTTACCTTGCAGATATTAGGAGCCCACTTATCAGTTTTTCTAATGAAATGAATCATGAAGTGGAGATAGTGATGGGAGGAGGGAGCTGAGTTAATAGTCCAAGGGGACTAATTGGAATCAGGTGAGAGCTGGAGAAAGCAACCACGGCGATTTCAGTCAGAACCCCCCCGAAAAGCTCTAATTAACAGGAGTGATGGACTTTGCTTTGAGACAACTGGAGAACACATGATGGTCAATTTAAATTCCCTGACTTAGTAGCCAGAAAATGTGAAGTCTCAATGCATTTTTTTTTTTAAGTGAGGGTAAAAAAATATCCCTTTGTGTGTATTTGTGTGTGTTGCATTAACCATAAAGCTATGTAAAAACGAAGAACCTTAAAATGATACACTAAGCAGAGCGATAGGTCAATGGCAAAAAGGGAGTTATATTCAAGATATTCATTTCTTGAATAGATAACACCCAGTGAGTGTAACAAAGATGGTCTTAGGGCTGGAGGACTTGGGAAGACAGAGGTGGATGGGGACCTTGTATAACATCTGTATCTCTCAATGCACAATCCAATTCAGGAATAATTTAGCTGAGGTGCCATCCTAAAACCACACAAGCTTTAAATTTATCACTTCAGCAAAGTTATTGTTCCTTCAAAAAAAGGTATACAAGGTATTTTAGCTGCAGGGTGCATAACTAGAGAAAGTGCTCCCTGCAGCGTGTCTCTGCCTTTCTACTAAATTAACTGCACAAGAACCGACCATGTTCCTGTATGACATTTAGTTTTTCTAATCTGTTTAATGCCATGGTTTGCACATGATGTATTCTGATGTGCTTTTATGTTTCAGATACTAAAAAAGCACATTAGGCGTGCAGTAGGGATTCTTTTACAGACAATATAACTTGCTACAAATTGCATTTTCAGAAAAATTATACTGAAAAATCCAATCTTATCTTATGATTTTTTCCTTCAAAATTACATTTCACCTCCTGCATGTCTTCTGTCTCTTGTGTCTAAGCATCTTCAGTTTGAGATCCTCTTGATTCATTCTCCTTTCCTCTGTGCCCTGTGGTAAATGAATTCAAATCTATTTTTAAGGTAAAAATCGACAGCACTTGGAGATGCAGTCAGCATTTATGCTAAGACTTGCACGGATGCTGGGGGAGAAGTTTTGAACATATTTTTGATTCAAGTACAGATTTCAACTCTGTAATCTCATTTTGTTCCTGGTAGAAGTAGACTCTGTCCTTTAGCACTTTGCACTCAGCACGTGTTTATAAAATGGGAAATGAGTGATAAAGTAGTTCACGTTCATTCTTGGATGTTTTTGACATGCATATTTATGAAGTTATAATAAGGTAAAATTAAATCTCCCAGAAAAGCTTATTATCCAAGCTTGTACACCGATGTGTATGCATGTTTGTGTGCTCTGTATGTACATTTTATATTTCTCAACACACACGGGGCTTCCCAGGGGACTCAGTGGTAAAGAATCTGCCTGCCAATGCAGGAGACGTGAGTTCAATCCTTGGGCCAGGAAGATCCCCCGGAGAAGGGAATGACTACCCGCTCCAGTACTCTTGCATGGGAAATCCTATGGACAGAGGAGCCTGATGGGTTACAGAACACGGGTAGCAAAAGAATCAGTCACGACTTAGCCACTGAGCACACACGCACAGGTATACACACATGTGGAAATAGGTACTTATCCCTATTTTTATTCACTGGTTCTGCCCTCTTCAGGAATACATATCTAAGAGTCTCATATTTTAAGGGAGGCATCTGTTTGGGGATTTTAAAAATAGCCCCTTCCATTTTGGTTCTGTGGAATTTTTTTCTTGTTGTTTACTTATATTTTTCTTACTTCATCTTCCCTCCCCAAACATTGCTCTTGTTCTCTCCTGGTTACAAGAAATAGGGGGAATGGTTAGCATCACTTTTGATAATTTGGAGAATACACAAGTAATACACATTAATGACCTCAGTAAGGGACCAGTGGCCGGTTAAAATTTTAAGGCGCTTTATTATAGGTCGTTTTCTTTTTGTTAAATAAAAGCCTGTATATTATCAAAGTGGAGATACCTTGAATAATTAGAGATATTTATGGGCCATTTTACTTATCATGACCCTGCCTTCAGCTGAAATAATACTAAGCTACTATTGAATTAGACTCTCTCCATCTAAACTGGAGGATATTCTCAGGCTATGTTCCTATGTCTAGAGCTCAGGCTCCTCTTTCAGCAGCTTTATAAAACAAGTGAGTTCATTTATTAAAATGATGAATTAAACAAGTCGCTGTAAGTGGCCATGTTCGATGACACTGGTGACTTGGAATAGCGCATCTGTTATGTTGGTTTTGAAGAGGTTGGGAGCAGAAACGGACCAGTTTGGATTCGGTGGATCACGAGCTCAGCTTTTTAAGATTAAGAGAAATCAAGGTCACCCTCCATTTCTGCTGGTGTTTTAAAGGTTTTTATTCATGTAGTTGGATTGGAGAATATGCATTTTAAAATATAAATGGCAGTAACATAAATGAAATACAACAACAGCAAAAGGGACAAGATCAGATTTAAAGAAATTTTTAAAAATGTAAATGATATTTTAAAAAATACCTAGAACAGATGAATGAGGAAAATATCACAAACCAAAATGTTTAGGATACAGTGAAGGGTGATAGTTTGGACAAAATTCATGTCCTTCTGTATTTACATAAAAGAACAATAAAAATATTCTGTTGAGAGGCAAAAAGAAAAAGATCACTAGCTATCAGTCTTTGTAGTATAATTATTAAGAACTCATCATTTCTTAGGAGAAAAATCACAATTTTTCATCATTTTAAATCCGTAAAAATACTGGGAAGAAATGGTTTATATCTTGACAAGGTTCTCTTTCTGATTCAGCTTACTCTGAGCTTTTTTTCCATCTAGGCTTGGACTTTTGGATTTTTGTGTTTGTCTCTGTATTGTCCAATTTTAGCAAGAATCCTTCTAGATCAATTTAATCAGGATCTCTCATCCTCAATATCTGATCATCCTCTGTATCTGGTTGGATTTCTCATCCTCCCTAAATCCCTCAGGTGATTTCTGATCACCCTGACCTGCTTTCAGCAAGAATTCTGTTAGGTTGGTTTATCCTTTATGGTTCCTTTATGTTTCCTCTTAGTAATNTTGGGGGCTAAGTCATTGGAAAAGACTTTGATGCTGGGAGGGATTGGGGGCAGGAGAAGGGGACAACCGAGGATGAGATGGCTGGATGGCATCACTGACTGGATGGGCGTGAATCTGAGTGAACTCCAGGAGTTGAACAGGGAGGCCTGGCGTGCTGTGATTCATAGGGTTGCAAAGAGTCAGACACGACTGAGCGACTGAACTGAACTGAGCTGAACTGAAGTGATAGTTACAGAAATTAGGAATGTTGTGTGGCCAGAGACCTCAGCATGTCAAACAAGCTCTGATTTGAGTTTTGAGTTTCTTTCATGTAGCTTTGTGGCCTAAACTAGTCATCTATCTAAATGAGCTTCAGTTTTCTTACCAGAAAGCAATGCTCTTACCGTAGTAGATACGTAAATTAACTAATACCTAGTAGATATCAATACATGTTTATTGAGTCAAAAATCATTGTTTAGCTTTTATTTTGCACCAGACACTGATAGGTTCCATAAGTACAACCTTGAACAAGCTTCTCATGGTTCTTCCACTGAGGGAATTTTTCTCCTCAATCCCTCTCAGTATCAGTTTTCTATTGGTGCTGCAACAAATTGTCACAAACATGGTGGCTTAAAACAACACAGACTTTTTAATGGTAATAGTTCTGGATATCAGAAGCCCCGCATGGGGTCTCACTGAGCTGGAATTAAGAGTTAACCAGGCTACATTTCTTCTGGAGTTCTAGGAGAGGTTCTGATTCTTTGTCTTTTTCACCTCTAGAGATCTCTTCATTTCTCATCTCATGTTCTCTTTTCTCCATCTCTAAAGCCAGCAATTTTTCATCTCTCTGACTATCCTTTTATCACATCTCCTTTAAAGATCTTGTTCGGCTCATGCAGAGGTAATCTCCCCAATCTCAAGATCAAAAACCTTAATCATATCTGCAAAATCACTTTGGCCACTTAAAGTAATAACATTCACGTGTTCCAGAGATTAGAGAGTGGGCATCTTTGGAAGGGAGCCATTATTCTGATACCCTAACTATTATTGCTCAAGTTTAAAAGTGTTTGGAAGTGAATTTTGTTCTGAATTCAGGAAACCAGAAGAGTACTTAGTGCTTGGTCACCCATGGGTAAAGCATCTTCATTAAGTCTGTTTAAGTGCTTTATAGAGATGTCCACTATGCCTGGGCGAGGTACATTTTTTGTTCCAGTTTCCTCTTAACCCCCACTGTGAAAAAATGATCTCTACCATTGATGTGCTTAATTACCCAGTAGAAAGGGCATTAGGCAATGATACTCTGTAATGCCTGCCATAAGGAAGGCCATCCTTTATCATTAGCAGACTCCTTAGTGGTGAGCTCACAATTGTACATCTTACCTTGCAGATATTAGGAGCCCACTTATCAGTTTTTCTAATGAAATGAATCATGAAGTGGAGATAGTGATGGGAGGAGGGAGCTGAGTTAATAGTCCAAGGGGACTAATTGGAATCAGGTGAGAGCTGGAGAAAGCAACCACGGCGATTTCAGTCAGAACCCCCCCGAAAAGCTCTAATTAACAGGAGTGATGGACTTTGCTTTGAGACAACTGGAGAACACATGATGGTCAATTTAAATTCCCTGACTTAGTAGCCAGAAAATGTGAAGTCTCAATGCATTTTTTTTTTTAAGTGAGGGTAAAAAAATATCCCTTTGTGTGTATTTGTGTGTGTTGCATTAACCATAAAGCTATGTAAAAACGAAGAACCTTAAAATGATACACTAAGCAGAGCGATAGGTCAATGGCAAAAAGGGAGTTATATTCAAGATATTCATTTCTTGAATAGATAACACCCAGTGAGTGTAACAAAGATGGTCTTAGGGCTGGAGGACTTGGGAAGACAGAGGTGGATGGGGACCTTGTATAACATCTGTATCTCTCAATGCACAATCCAATTCAGGAATAATTTAGCTGAGGTGCCATCCTAAAACCACACAAGCTTTAAATTTATCACTTCAGCAAAGTTATTGTTCCTTCAAAAAAAGGTATACAAGGTATTTTAGCTGCAGGGTGCATAACTAGAGAAAGTGCTCCCTGCAGCGTGTCTCTGCCTTTCTACTAAATTAACTGCACAAGAACCGACCATGTTCCTGTATGACATTTAGTTTTTCTAATCTGTTTAATGCCATGGTTTGCACATGATGTATTCTGATGTGCTTTTATGTTTCAGATACTAAAAAAGCACATTAGGCGTGCAGTAGGGATTCTTTTACAGACAATATAACTTGCTACAAATTGCATTTTCAGAAAAATTATACTGAAAAATCCAATCTTATCTTATGATTTTTTCCTTCAAAATTACATTTCACCTCCTGCATGTCTTCTGTCTCTTGTGTCTAAGCATCTTCAGTTTGAGATCCTCTTGATTCATTCTCCTTTCCTCTGTGCCCTGTGGTAAATGAATTCAAATCTATTTTTAAGGTAAAAATCGACAGCACTTGGAGATGCAGTCAGCATTTATGCTAAGACTTGCACGGATGCTGGGGGAGAAGTTTTGAACATATTTTTGATTCAAGTACAGATTTCAACTCTGTAATCTCATTTTGTTCCTGGTAGAAGTAGACTCTGTCCTTTAGCACTTTGCACTCAGCACGTGTTTATAAAATGGGAAATGAGTGATAAAGTAGTTCACGTTCATTCTTGGATGTTTTTGACATGCATATTTATGAAGTTATAATAAGGTAAAATTAAATCTCCCAGAAAAGCTTATTATCCAAGCTTGTACACCGATGTGTATGCATGTTTGTGTGCTCTGTATGTACATTTTATATTTCTCAACACACACGGGGCTTCCCAGGGGACTCAGTGGTAAAGAATCTGCCTGCCAATGCAGGAGACGTGAGTTCAATCCTTGGGCCAGGAAGATCCCCCGGAGAAGGGAATGACTACCCGCTCCAGTACTCTTGCATGGGAAATCCTATGGACAGAGGAGCCTGATGGGTTACAGAACACGGGTAGCAAAAGAATCAGTCACGACTTAGCCACTGAGCACACACGCACAGGTATACACACATGTGGAAATAGGTACTTATCCCTATTTTTATTCACTGGTTCTGCCCTCTTCAGGAATACATATCTAAGAGTCTCATATTTTAAGGGAGGCATCTGTTTGGGGATTTTAAAAATAGCCCCTTCCATTTTGGTTCTGTGGAATTTTTTTCTTGTTGTTTACTTATATTTTTCTTACTTCATCTTCCCTCCCCAAACATTGCTCTTGTTCTCTCCTGGTTACAAGAAATAGGGGGAATGGTTAGCATCACTTTTGATAATTTGGAGAATACACAAGTAATACACATTAATGACCTCAGTAAGGGACCAGTGGCCGGTTAAAATTTTAAGGCGCTTTATTATAGGTCGTTTTCTTTTTGTTAAATAAAAGCCTGTATATTATCAAAGTGGAGATACCTTGAATAATTAGAGATATTTATGGGCCATTTTACTTATCATGACCCTGCCTTCAGCTGAAATAATACTAAGCTACTATTGAATTAGACTCTCTCCATCTAAACTGGAGGATATTCTCAGGCTATGTTCCTATGTCTAGAGCTCAGGCTCCTCTTTCAGCAGCTTTATAAAACAAGTGAGTTCATTTATTAAAATGATGAATTAAACAAGTCGCTGTAAGTGGCCATGTTCGATGACACTGGTGACTTGGAATAGCGCATCTGTTATGTTGGTTTTGAAGAGGTTGGGAGCAGAAACGGACCAGTTTGGATTCGGTGGATCACGAGCTCAGCTTTTTAAGATTAAGAGAAATCAAGGTCACCCTCCATTTCTGCTGGTGTTTTAAAGGTTTTTATTCATGTAGTTGGATTGGAGAATATGCATTTTAAAATATAAATGGCAGTAACATAAATGAAATACAACAACAGCAAAAGGGACAAGATCAGATTTAAAGAAATTTTTAAAAATGTAAATGATATTTTAAAAAATACCTAGAACAGATGAATGAGGAAAATATCACAAACCAAAATGTTTAGGATACAGTGAAGGGTGATAGTTTGGACAAAATTCATGTCCTTCTGTATTTACATAAAAGAACAATAAAAATATTCTGTTGAGAGGCAAAAAGAAAAAGATCACTAGCTATCAGTCTTTGTAGTATAATTATTAAGAACTCATCATTTCTTAGGAGAAAAATCACAATTTTTCATCATTTTAAATCCGTAAAAATACTGGGAAGAAATGGTTTATATCTTGACAAGGTTCTCTTTCTGATTCAGCTTACTCTGAGCTTTTTTTCCATCTAGGCTTGGACTTTTGGATTTTTGTGTTTGTCTCTGTATTGTCCAATTTTAGCAAGAATCCTTCTAGATCAATTTAATCAGGATCTCTCATCCTCAATATCTGATCATCCTCTGTATCTGGTTGGATTTCTCATCCTCCCTAAATCCCTCAGGTGATTTCTGATCACCCTGACCTGCTTTCAGCAAGAATTCTGTTAGGTTGGTTTATCCTTTATGGTTCCTTTATGTTTCCTCTTAGTAATTTTTCATCTGCTGATCTCCACACTTGCATTTTGGCAATAAATTACCAATTGCTCACACAGTATTTGAACTATGTACCCCATTTCAGTGGTCCCTACAACTACCTCTTGTGATGGCCCCTCTTAAGTGAAGTCTTCTTATAATCTTCAACAAATATTGTGAATAAGGTTTTCATTAACAATCTGCAGATGCCAAATCACCATCAGTATTCTTGCCACAGCACCTGGGGACAAGAGAGTAGACATGCTACATTCAGGTAAAAAGCAATGGTTTTTGAACTCAGAAAGTGCCTAGGTTTTCCAGGTCAAGTTTCTTTCCAAGAGATTGGAGCGATTTGGAAATCAGCCAGAGGAAGGCATAATTAGAAACCATTTTGAAATAGAAAGGATATACCAGTAAATGGAAATAGCACAAATTTTTTGTGAAAGTATATGTGGGGACGAGTCACCTACTATGCAGGGCTTCCTGTGGCTTGGCTCAGTGGTAAAGAATCTGCCTGCCAATGCAGAAGATGCAGGTTCAATCCCTGGGTTGGGAAGATCCCCTGGAGGAGGAAATGGCAACCCACTCCAGTATTCTTGCCTGAAAATTCCCATGCACAGAGAAGCCGGGTGGGTCCATAGGGTCGAGAAGAGTCGGACATGAATGAGCACTCACGCAAGCACACACACTTCCTGTGCTTAGCCTTAAAAGTGGTTGATGTGAGTATCAACTTATCAGATTTCTTCAAAAAGAAGAAATACTGGAACTAATTGTCTGGGGGTTCCATGATGCTTGGAATGGTGTTTGTCTGGCTTATACTCAGCATCAAGAATTATATCAGTGCTAGTTTCATCAGACAGAAATTTTGCAATAACTTAAGAGATATCTATTAGAATTTTAAATCTTCCAAAGAGCAAAGAAGAAAACTTAAACCTTACGATAAAAATGGACTTTTTGTTTGTGCATGCGTTTGTTGAGAGGTGATGCAAACCGAAGCTGAGCTTCTAGAAAGTGAAAATTGTCTGCTCAGGGGTTAGAGGTGATGTGCATACTTATAACCATCACTGTCACCAGAAAAAGGGTTCTGTAGGTCACAAATTAATTTGCAATGTGATATTCAGTTAACCATGTGGCAAGAATGCATCCATTTTATCATCAGTGCCCATCATTGCCAAATATTTTCATTAAGCTAAGATTCAAATAAATAATAGGGACACAACTTTTAGTTCAAGGTCAGCATATAAATCCAGGGGATGTAAATGCCAGAGGCATTGAATCACCTGTGATTATTTACTTTGCCAGATACTAAAGTTTAGAATAATAATATTCTTCCCCTATACTGCAAGTACACGTCTTGCAATGCTAATTTTTCTTTGTGGTATTTCTTTGAAATGCAAGAAAGTATATAGTTTGGTGATCAAAGTTCCCTAGTTCCCAGGTGTTGGGGTCAGTGAGGAGGATCCCCTGCTTGGATAAATGATTTCCCCAAGTTGAAAACATTTTAAAAGAAAATGCCTCATTTGCAACTTGTCATTTGGGGACAAAGCAGTAATCACATGAGAGGTTTCTTTGAAAGAGAATGCAAATGCAGTAGAAAATTCCTTGGGTAAGGCTTTGAAATTTTTAAGGTATTTGGAAACTGACAAATTAAACTTTGTGCTAGCCTAAACATCTTAACTACCACCCTTCCATGAATGACTAAGCATAGGTTTTCAGAGCATTGATTTCAGAGAGAAATAATTATTTCCTAACAAGACAAAAATAGTGATTCAGAATAATCAATATTAGTGAAGGGAAAAAAATCACTTCCTGGGTCAGTATGTTTCTCTGATTTACTAGCTTTGCCACTTGGGAAAGCCAATTCTTCTGAAATGTTACTTCCTTATTATTAATATTGATCATGCATATTTCATAATATTATTATGAATATTAAATGAGGTAATGACCTCATTTGAGAGGGTCCCTCATCTGAGAGGTCCTAACTGCATAGGCTCCAGTGACACCACCTGGACTTGATCCTTGTATTTCTCCAAAGACCAAATTAAATATCCTCTATATCAAGGGTGCCCACCTCCAAGATCTAATGCATGATGACCTGAGGTGGAGTTGATGTAATAACAATAAAAATAAAGTGCACAATAAATGTAATGCACTTGAATCATCCTGAAACTGAAGAAGGAATTCATAGGGCCTGGACCCCATCTTAGACCTGTTCATGCTGATCTTGCTCGGCCATCTCTCCAATGGACTCTGGACTCTGTGCTTAGTGCATATGGAAACTACAATAGAAGGATAAGACCCGCTCTGGACAGAGGAATCTTGGAGATCACATCCAGGTTACTCATCACCTAAGTGAAAACATACTCTAATCACCCCTGCCTCCGGACAGATCATAAATTATTTCTGTATCTATCGGCGCGTAACCGCAGGCTTATTGATTATTCACTGTTTGAACACCTAACACTTGAATAATGGGGTTATTGTGATTGTATTTACCTGTCCTTTGTTTTATGTAAGTCTCAAGGAAATTGGGGTTGTGGGTTCGGATATGTACACGGGGTATAAAAGATTTTCACAAATGCTGGTCAGGATCCTTGGCTAAGAGGAGACTGCCTTGGGCCCGCCAGTGTAATAAACTACACTCCACTATCTGCATTGCCCTTCTGAGTGAGTTTGTTTCCCAGAACGTATGGCTATAGCAAAACCATCACCACTCCTCTCTACTCCCCACCTCCTAGTCCATGGAAAAATAGTCTTCCATGAAACTGGTCCCTGGGGCCAAAAAGGTTGGGGACCACTGCTCTATATCCTCTGTAAAATGGATATTACACAGGCCACTTCCTCATAAGGATGTTATGAAGGTAACATTAGAAAATATAGAAATAAACAGGACCTGGTAAGTATCAATACAGTTTAACTCATTCACCATTCTGTGCATTATTTGTTCCCAACCACTTTCCATTAAATCTTCTTTGCACACATGTAATGCTTCTGTGCTAGGTGTGATCAGTCATGTCTGACTTTTTGTGCCCCATGGACTATATCCTCTGCCCATGGAATTTTCCAGGCAAGTATACTGGAGTGGGTTGCCATTTCCTCCTCGAGGGGATCTTCCTGACCCAGGGTTTGAACCCACATCTCTTGCATCTCCAGCATTGGCAGAGAGATTCTTTATCGCTAGCTTCACCTGGGAGCACTAAATAAATAGTATACTCAGTGTCAAAAAGATGGTTTTGCTACTTTACTTCCAGACTTGCCAGCGGCATTTAATTTATAATTTTAAGCAGTGTATTTGTCACATATTTTCTCATTTAAGTAGAGGTGGTTTTTGCCTCTGGCTTCCCAACAGGTATTTTCTTAGCCACTGTGCAGATTTCTTTTGAAATGGCTGGTATTAAAAACAATGATAACCAGAGAAGACAGCTCAAAGCTTGGTTTAGCCAGTGAAGCCTTCTGCCTACCTTGTCTACAAGACAGAAAGCTTTTTAAGTGCACAACTAAAAAGTTTGTTGATCACTTGATGGAAAATGATCGTTTACATCTGAGCAGGGTCAAGAGAATAAGGAAACATCTACCAAATTATTTAATTTTTTTTCTCCCAACTCCTTTAATCATATGAGCTCTTGGAGATTGTAAAGCACTTGGGGGACAATTGGAGTTTTACATTTTTATTTATCACAGTGGCTGACAAATCATAGAATATTTTCCTTAAATATATCATTTAATGGGTTAGAAATAATCAGTGTTGCATATTTTTAAAAATGTACTCTGTGTATTAGTCTCCTTAATACCAAGTCTGCTGCTAAGTCGCTTCAGTAGTGTCCAACTCTGCACGACCCCATAGATGGCAGCCCACCAGGCTCCCCCGTCCCTGGAATTCTCTAGGCAAGAATACTGGAGTGGGTTGCCATTTCCTTCTCCAATGCATGAAAGTGAAAAGTGAAAGTGAAGTCGCTCAGTCGCGTCTGACTCTTAGCGACCCCATGGACTGCAGCCTACCAGGCTCCTCCATCCATGGGATTTCCCAGGCAAGAGTACTGGAGTGGGATGTCATTGCCTTCTCCAAATACCAAGTCTATGTGATACCAAAGGCAACCAACTCTTTTTATCAATACATTATTCTGACTTTCTGATCAGAATAAATTTAAGACAGTGATCTTGCTTACCATCCTGAATCTGACCCTTTGGGCTATTGTGACCTTACTCTGATTCAGTTTTGCTTTCAGTAAGATAGGGGAAATAATGGTACTGACCAAAGAAAGTTTTGTTGAGAATTGAGGTATTACACCATGAGAGGAAGATAGCAGGAACTCATTTACCTTCATTAATAAAGGACACTGAGCCATGCTGAATTTCAGGTATATTGTGCAAATAATTTGGGCAGAGTATTTGAAACTTTAAACCAGAATTGCTGTTATTTACATATAAGTTTACTGTATCATCTTCCTGGCCTCATTCCTAGAGTCACTGTCAAGTGACTTTTATATATATATATATATATATATATATATATATATATAAGAAAACAAGAAAGAACAAAGGGAGGAAGGAAAGAAGGGAGGGAGAGAGGGAAGGAGGCAAGGAGAATGGAAGAAAGAATAATAAAATTGCAAAGATATTCATGTAACCAACGCTGAAAATTTTCAGACTCCATGTGGCTTGAGCTGTTAACAAATTCATATCCCAAGGGCTCAAATATGGGGCTTCTCAGGTCCTGTTGATGGAGGTGATTGAACAATTGATGGAAAATTAATATCAGCGTTAATTGGAGGGTCCTTTTCCCTTTGAAAGAAGCACTCAAGGTTTATGCACGTAGTCATCAGAAAGATCTCTGGACATGTTCACTAATCAGTTTCCATTCTCCAGGAATCTCACACATACACAGGAGCTGGTGAAAACTGTTCCCGTGCCTTGTACTGCATTTCTCTCATTATGACAAGGCACTTGCTGTAAATGTTCCCGTTCTTACCCCACCTCCCCGGAGAGCCACACCTCGACTGTAGTCAGCAGGTGGGAGGAGACGGTGATGTTTGGACTCACTTGGAGGGAAGTGTGCAGCGTCCGCTGTAAAACAAATTCTTTTACTGTTTCGTGTTGAATACTCCAATTCACTTCATCGTTCTTACTTCCAAGAGGAGCAGGAGTAGGGATATAACCATAATCTTTGTACAAACCAAGCCTTCAGGTCAAGGTTGGTGATGGGATCTTGTCAAGATATTCCCATCTTCCTCCACAAACTCTAATCAGTTTTATACTCAGGCCAAATTGACTGCTCTCTCTTCTTCACTTTCATTAATCTCCTTTTCTGTTTGTTCATTCATTCATCACCATTCCTGTTCATCTCTGTGCTCTGCTCTTTTTTCCTCTCAGCTTAGACTGTTTACTCTTGACAGCCCACAGAAAATCCATAGTTTCTTGGAAGAGCTTTTATTAAAACCACAGTATAAACTCTTTCTTTGATCACCAGCATGGAAGAGACTCGGATGATAAAGAGGGGAAGGGAAAGAAGAAAGAGAGGGAGACAGGGATGAAGAACTGGTGGAAGGAAAAAAACAGAAATTATTTGTTAGATATTCTGGAATTAGATTCTTTGATTTGAAACGAAGAGCAAGTCCATACAGTCAGTATTTAAATCTCAGTACTGCCACTTATTTACTGTGTGACCTTGAATAAGTTTAGTATTACCTTGGACTTCTGTTTCTGTATCTCTAGAAATAAAAAAAATATATATATATATAAGAATAAGAATATGCTTAATATAAACCTCTTACCATAATAGTGGCTGTAGGTTTGGTGATCAATAGATTGTAGTTATTTTTATCATTACTATTAATAATAAACAGGGTGAAATACCTTTTACAGTACTCGAATTCTATCTATATGCTATGTTCTACCTTTTACATTCAGCACAGAAATGCTGCTTACCTCATGTGGAAAGTAAAAAAAAAAAAAGAGAGAAGAAACAAGGCTAAATCACATAATAAGAAAATCAGAGGAATATTAGTGCTTACACACATGCACTTTGAATATATTCAGTAAGTATTCTAGCTTCTCTGCTTCTGTTTTACTTCTGGGAATAAAGTGTTGTGCACTTAAGTCTCTAAAGTACACATAAAGCAAATTTCAACCAAATGAGCAATAAAATGAATAAACCAATAATGATTCAATGATAGTTATTATTTTTTACAATAATATTGGTGTCATATAAACATCAAAGCCCTGCAGAAGAAAGTGATGATCATTTCTACCATATACTTTTAAGTTTCCATACCTACATTCAGAATTTAAGGGCATGGGAGGGGCTCTGTTTGAGTATTTGTGTGTGTGTGTATGTGGGTACAGACACAAACATGAAGGCATGCATACAGATTCTTTCAATAATGTTTTTTAGTTCAGTTCAGTTCAGTCGCTTTTGCAACCCCATGACTGCACCATGCCAGGCTTCTCTGTCACCAAGTACTGGAGCTTGCTCAAAGTCATGTGTATTGAGTGGGTGATGCCATCCAACCATCTTATCCTCTGTTGTCCACTTCTTCTCCAGCCTTCAGTCTTTCCCAGCATCCAGGTCTTTTCCACTGAGTCCGTTCTTCCCATCAGATGGCCTGGAGCTTCAGCTTCAGCATCAGTCCTTCCAGTGAACATTCAGGACTGATTTCCTTTCAGTTGAGTTCAGTCGCTCAGTCGTGTCTGTCTCTTTGTGACTCCATGAATCGCAGCACGCCAGGCCTCCCTGTCCATCACCAACTCCCAGAGTTCACTCAGAGTCCCATCCATCGAGTCAGTGATGCCATCCAGCCATCTCATCCTCTGTCGTCCCCTCCTCCTCTTGCCCCCAATCCCTCCCAGCATTAGAATCTTTTCTAATGAGTCAACTCTTTGCATGAAGTGGCCAAAGTACTGGAGTTTCAGCTTTAGCATCATTCCTTCCAAAGAAATCCCAGGGCTGATCTCCTTCAGAATGGACTGGTTGGACCTCCTTGCAGTTCAAGGGACTCTCAAGAGACTGGTTTCATTTCCTTGCTGTCCAAGGGACTCTGCGGAGTCTTCTCCAATACCACAGTTCAAAAGCATAAATTCCTTGGCACTCAGCTTTCTTTGTGGTCCAACTCTCATATCCATACATGACTACTAGAAAAACTATAACCTTGACTAGACAGACCTTTATCAGAAAAGTAATGTCCCTGCTTTTTAATATGCTGTCTAGGTTGGTCATAGCTTCTCTCCCAGTGAGCAGTCATCTTTTAATTTCATGGCTGCAAGTCACAATCTGCAGCTATTTGGGAACCCAAGAAAATAAAGTCTGTCACTGTTTCCATTGTTTTCCCATCTATTTGCCATTAACTGAAGCTGAAGCTCCAGTACTTTGGCCACCTCATGCGAAGAGTTGACTCATTGGAAAAGACTCTGATGCTCGGAGGGATTGGGGGCAGGAGGAGAAGGGGACGACAGAGGATGAGATGGTTGGATGGCATCACTGACTCAATGGGTGTGAGTCTGAGTGAACTCCGGGAGTTGGTGATGGACAGGGAGGCCTGGCGTGCTGCGATTCATGGGGTCGCAAAGAGTCAGACACGACTGAGCGACTGAACTGAACTGAACTGATGGGACTAGATGCCATGATCTTCATTTTTTGAATATTCAGTTTTAAGCCAGTTTTTTCAATCTCCTCTTTAACC
>SJYA01002742.1:3058708-3123779 GCA_006410615.1 Neotragus moschatus | reverse complement strand
GAATCAAGATTGCTGGGAGAAATATCAATAACCTCAAATATGCAGATGACACCACCCTCATAGCAGAAAGCAAACAGGATCTAAGGAACCTCTTGATGAGGGTTAAAGAGGAGAGTGAAAAAACTGGCTTAAAACTGAATATTCAAAAAATGAAGATCATGGCATCTAGTCCCATCAGTTCAGTTCAGTTCAGTCGCTCAGTCGTGTCTGACTCTTTGCGACCCCATGAATCGCAGCACGCCAGGCCTCCCTGTCCATCACCAACTCCCGGAGTTCACTCAGACTCACACCCATTGAGTCAGTGATGCCATCCAACCATCTCATCCTCTGTCGTCCCCTTCTCCTCCTGCCCCCAATCCCTCCGAGCATCAGAGTCTTTTCCAATGAGTCAACTCTTCGCATGAGGTGGCCAAAGTACTGGAGCTTCAGCTTCAGTTAATGGCAAATAGATGGGAAAACAATGGAAACAGTGACAGACTTTATTTTCTTGGGTTCCCAAATCACTGCAGATTGTGACTTGCAGCCATGAAATTAAAAGATGACTGCTCACTGGGAGAGAAGCTATGACCAACCTAGACAGCATATTAAAAAGCAGGGACATTACTTTTCTGATAAAGGTCTGTCTAGTCAAGGTTATAGTTTTTCTAGTAGTCATGTATGGATATGAGAGTTGGACCACAAAGAAAGCTGAGTGCCAAGGAATTTATGCTTTTGAACTGTGGTATTGGAGAAGACTCCGCAGAGTCCCTTGGACAGCAAGGAAATGAAACCAGTCTCTTGAGAGTCCCTTGAACTGCAAGGAGGTCCAACCAGTCCATTCTGAAGGAGATCAGCCCTGGGATTTCTTTGGAAGGAATGATGCTAAAGCTGAAACTCCAGTACTTTGGCCACTTCATGCAAAGAGTTGACTCATTAGAAAAGATTCTAATGCTGGGAGGGATTGGGGGCAAGAGGAGGAGGGGACGACAGAGGATGAGATGGCTGGATGGCATCACTGACTCGATGGATGGGACTCTGAGTGAACTCTGGGAGTTGGTGATGGACAGGGAGGCCTGGCGTGCTGCGATTCATGGAGTCACAAAGAGACAGACACGACTGAGCGACTNTTCCAGTCCTGTGGCCACTGCTGAGTTTTCCAAATTTGCTGGCATATTGAGTGCAGCACTTTCACAACATCATCTTTCAGGATTTGAAACAGCTCAACTGGAATTCCATCACCTCCACTAGCTTTGTTCCTAGTGATGGTTTCTAAGGCCCACTTGACTTCACATTCCAAGATGTCTGACTCTAGATTAGTGACCACACCATCATGATTATCTAGGTCCAGCACTCTTGCCTGGAAAATCCCATGGATGGAGGATCCTGGTAGGCTGCAGTCCTTGGGGTCGCTACGAGTCGGACACGACTGAGTGAATTCACTTTCACTCTTCACTTTTATGCACTGGAGAAGGAAATGGCGGTCCACTCCAGTGCTGTCTGGAGAATCCCAGGGATGGAAGAGCCTGGTGGGCTGCAGTCTATGGGGTCGCACAGAGTCGGACATGACTGAAGCAACTTAGCAGCAGCAGCAGCAGAAGAAGAAGATCTTTTTTGTACAGTCCATTCAATCCAACCAGTCCATTCTGAAGGAGATTAACCTTAGGGTTTCTTTGGAAGGAATGATGCTAAAGCTGAAGCTCCAGTACTTTGGCCACCTCATGCGAAGAGTTGACTCATTGGAAAAGACTCTGATGCTGGGAGGGATTGGGGGCAGGAGGAGAAGGGGACGACAGAGGATGAGATGGTTGGATGGCATCACTGACTCAATGGGCGTGAGTCTGAGTGAACTCCGGGAGTTGGTGATGGACAGGGAGGCCTGGCGTGCTGCAATTCATGGGGTCGCAAAGAGTCGGACATGCCTGAGCGCCTGAACTGGACTGAACTGACTGATGGAATTGCAAAGAGTCAGATAGCACAGAATAACACACTTAAAGTTTTGACCCCGTGGACTGTAGCCTGCCAGGCTCCTCTGTCCATGGGATTCTCCAGACCAAAATACTGGAGTGGGTTGCCATTTCCTTCTCCAACTTAAAGTCTACAGGGTTATAAAATTTCAATGTCATCATCCTTTAGGTACAGTAGATCTGACTGTTTAGCACTTGGAAAATTTACATTTTGTAAACTGGCTCAACAAAGTGCTTCAAGCTATTCTTTACTATTGAAAAGGAACTGGGAGTTTTTATNTTGCCATTTCCTTCTCCAACTTAAAGTCTACAGGGTTATAAAATTTCAATGTCATCATCCTTTAGGTACAGTAGATCTGACTGTTTAGCACTTGGAAAATTTACATTTTGTAAACTGGCTCAACAAAGTGCTTCAAGCTATTCTTTACTATTGAAAAGGAACTGGGAGTTTTTATAACTGATTTGCTATCTTTGTTATTGTTGCCTCTCTTGCCTGATAACAGTTCATTGTTTGTTCCCTTAAGAGCATTATTACTAAAACCTGTTCAAGGACAAGTCTTGTGGCCAGGCTTAGATCACAAGATGATTTAGGCCAAAAATGGTCAAGAAAGCCAGGCTTGGGTCTTCTCCAGGGATCTCCTACCTTA
Source organism: Neotragus moschatus (assembly GCA_006410615.1). Classification (NCBI taxonomy): domain Eukaryota; kingdom Metazoa; phylum Chordata; class Mammalia; order Artiodactyla; family Bovidae; genus Neotragus; species Neotragus moschatus. The sequence continues at coordinate 3,121,189 of SJYA01002742.1, read as the reverse complement.
TCTACTTACATAATAACTGTAATTGTTTCTGCATAATTTGCTCTTTGCAGCCAAGAGCTTAATTTTGAACAACTGATTGAATTTTCACACCAACTTTATAATACCAGGATTACCTACTAAAGGTCACACAGCTAGTGTATGGAAGATCTGAGTCTCAAATGTCAGTGAACTTGATACCTAAAACCTTGTTTGAAAGTCTGGGCATTTCCTGGTGGTTCAGACAATAAAGAATCTTCCTGCAATGCAGGAGATGTGGGTTCGATCCCTGGGTTGGAAAGATGCCCTGGAGGAGGGCATGACAACCCATTCCAGTATGCTTGCCTGGAGAATCCCATGGACAGAGGAGCCTGGTCACAAAGATTTGGACACAACTGAGCAACTAACACTTTCATAAAGACTAAGCCCTCAGAGAATCTGCATAGACAAGAGGATTAGAGACAGGCAGAGAGGGTCATCCACGCCCCCCGGCCCTGGAGTTGCCCCCTCCCCTGCCCACCAAGGTTGACCCCGGCCAGTCATTGAGTTCCTGCAGCCCTGTGTCTCCCAGGCTTCCTGCGAAGAGTCAATATTGCTCCACAGCAGTTTATCTGCTTCCAGAAGGCTCTGCTCCCTGATCATGCTCCGCCTACTCCATACCCATACTGTCTCCTCCTGCTGCAAGCTCACTCTCTCATCCCTGCCCACATGGATGCCCCGCTTTGCCTAAGCTCTGTGTTTCTTTTCCTCCCACCCCCATCCCTCCCCATCAGTCTCTCCTACCGTTTCTCAAGCTGCTGAATTTCACACACTTCGAAAACTGTGTTTCTCCTTTGCTGAAGGTTATCGTGCTCCTTAAAATCTGAAAAGGAGTCATTGGAACTGAAAACTGTGTTGGCTCTTAATAACAAAGATCAGCCCCTGTGGTGCGTCTGCCTTTGGAAGCTCTACACTTCTGAAAGTAGGGAAAGATACAAGTGAACTGCGACCACATTCAAGAAGCCTGCAGGCGGAAGCAGTCCAGAGTGGGGCCTCTGAACCCGGATCATGCCAGGCCCAGGACCCGAGGTGGGGTTGTGGCCTTGCCTGCTGCCGTGACACCACCAGCATTCACCAGGGCAACTTTTAGACTGTGCATATACTGGGTACCATCTTTCGTGCATCGCAGATTTCAGCTCCTTCCAAACACTGTGAGGATGGTACTGTACTAGCCCCATTTCACAGACGGAAAAACTGAGGCATATAAAAGTGAACTAACTTGTCCTGCTTCACACAGGTAAAAAGCAGAACAGGGATTGAAACCCAAAACCTCTCCAGGCCAGTGGCTTCATGACTGGTGCTCAGACTCCCCTCCCTCTGCTCAGTATAGCTGGGATCCCCAAGCCCACTGGTGTCATTGGTTCCTTCTCTTGATGGAAATGATGGTGAGTTCCGATTGGACTATGCATTGATGCATAGTCCAATTGAAACTCAACATTATTGAGCTGGATGGCATCATGGACTCGATAGACATGAGTTTGAGCAAATTCTGGGAGATGGTAAAGGACAGGGAAACCTAGGATGCTGCCATCCACGGGGTCACAAAGAGTCGGATAGGACTTATCAACTGAACAATAACAACTCTCTGTTCCAATGAGCTTCGGGACCTTGAACAAGTTAACTTTGTTTCCAGAAGCCTTGGTTTTTCCACCTGTACCACAGGAATATCTCTATTGGTCCTGCAGGGGTGTTGTGAGAATTAAATAAAGTTATGATGTTTTGACTTTTTTAATGTAACATGGACTTGCATGGATGCCTGATGAATGCCAGGTCCTATCTTAGCCCTTTACAGACACCAAGACCACTCACCCTCATCTTCTCACAGCACTCAGTGGCTCCCCAGGCACTAAGTCAGGCCTTTTGCTATATTGGGTGGTGGGAGTATGTCTTTCTAGCTCCCTTGATGGTCTTTGTGAGATTTGAGAAGCTGAGAGATTTGTTTTTTGGCCTCTAGCATGATCTGAGTTAATACTTTCAAGGCAGAATCATTTAAAATGTTTATTTTTATCTCCTTGGATTTTCTTCTTTTCCTTTCTCTTTCACTTTCCCCCATTCAAGTCAGTAGAAAGTCGTGCTTCTTTATCTCAGGTTTATAGCTGAAGGTGTGTGGCTAACCTCAGTGTTGAAATCAGATTCTTTCAGGGTTCAGTAGGTGAGACAAAAGCAAAACACAGAGGAAACAGGCTGCGTGGAAATATGATTAGTGGTGGAGGAGTCATACAGAGTGAAGAGGGCTTAGTCACTCAGAAGGGGTCAGCTGCCGCTCTGGCCCTGGAGATGCCAGATCTTCTCAGTTTTCTAGAGAATCGAGATGATTCTCAATTGACTCAATTTAGATTTTAAGACAGGTGCCAGTGTACACTCTGCTGGATAAAACCCATCCTGACAACTGAAAGCAGACCTCTAATGTAGCAATGGGGTCCAGGCTTTGGGGAGAGGATTCTCCCAGATGAAAGAGACATTCACCCAGGCTGTAGGTGACAGGGAAGTGTTTGTGGAGTCCTTGAGCAGAATCCCTGAAGTACCAAAAGAGTCGAGCAAGAACTCAGAGGGAATGGTTTTGTGGTTCACCCAGGAGGCTGGTGGTGGGGCTTCCCTTATAACTCAGTGGGCAAAGAGTCTGCCTGCAATGCAGGACACCTGGGTTTGATTCCTGGGTTGGGAAGATCCCCTGGAGAAGGAAATGGNTGCTTCATCCAGCCTAGCATTTTGCGTAATGTACTCTGCATATAAGTTAAAAAAGTAGGGTGACAGTATATAGCCTTGATGTACTCCTTTCTTAATTTGGAACCAGTCCATTGTTCTGTGTCCAATTCTAACTGTTGCTTCTTGACCTGCATACAGGTTTCTTAGGAGGCAGGTAAGGTGGTCTGGTATTCCCATCTCTTGAAGAATTCTCCACAGTTTGTTGTGATCCACAGAATCAAAGGCTTTAGCATAGTCAATGAAGCAGATGTTTTTCTGGAAATCTCTTGCTTTTTCCATGATCCAGTGGATGTTGGCAATTTGATCTCTGGTTCCTCTGCATTTCCTAAATCCAGTTTGAACATCTGGAAGTTCTCGGTTCATGTATTGTTGAAGCCCCAGTTGAAGAATTTTGAGCATTACTTTCCTAGCATGTGAGATGAGTGCAATTGTGTGGTACTTTGAGCATTCTTTGGCATTGCCTTTCTTTGGGATTGGAATGAAAAGTGACCTTTTCCAGTCCTGTGGCCACTGCTTAGTTTTATAATTTTGCTGGCATATTAAGTGCAATACTTTAACAACATCATCTTTTAGGATCTGAAATAGCTTAGCTGGATATCCATCACCTCCACTAGCTTTGTTCCTAGTGATGCTTCCAAAGGCCCACTAGACTTCACATTCCAGGATGTCTGGCTCTAGGTGAGTGATCACACCATCATGGTTATCCGTGTCATTAAGATCTTTTTTGTTTTTAGGGCAATAGATAAACTAAAAAACAGAATAAGTCATAATTCTTGCCTTAAAGAACTCACAGTAAAGAAACATTAAGCACTTGAAAATGTTTGAAATACATGCTTATCAAACATAAATTATTAAGTAACCAGAAACTACTAAACATTTTTCAGGCCATCATTTGTGATGAAAGTGAAAGTGAAAGTTGCTCAGTCGGGTCCGACTCTTTGCAACCCCATGGACAGACAGTCCATGGAATTCTCCAGGCCAGAATACTGGACTGTGTAGCCTTTCCCTTCTTCAGGGGATCTTCCCAACCCAGGGACTGAACCCAGGTCTCCGCATTGCAGGCAGATTCTTTGCCAGCTGAGCCACAAGGGAAGCCCAAGAATACTGGATTGTGTAGCCTATCCCTTCTCCAGGTGATAGTCTAACCCAGGATTTGAACCGGGTCTCCTGCATGCAGGCGGATTCTTTACCAACTCAGCTATTCGAGAAGCCCTATTTGTGAAGAAGATGTAGATAATTGTAGTTAACAACAATAATGATGATACATAGTATTCATTGGCTAGTTACTATGCATCTAGTTTTTTTTTTCTTTCTACTGAACTATGTTTTATATGAGAAAAATGCATATACAGTAAATAATCAAAGTGATGAAATTTTTAAAATTTGACATATCCTTGTAACCAGGATGCAGACAAAGAACCAGATTATTCTCACACCCCATAAATTCCACTTTCTTGGTTAATACAAATTGTGTTACTATAAACAATTTAGTGTGTGTCTTATGGTGACTGTATTATATACATGTATGTGTATGACTGCCTCATTTCATAAAGATGTTCTTCTGTATTTTCCTTTAGAAGCTTTACTGTTTTACCTTTCATGTTTAGGTCTGCAATCCCAGGGATTGAGTTTTTATATAATAAGAGGTGAGAGTAAGATATGTTTTTCTAATATGGAAATCCAATTGATTGAGCACCATTTATCAAAAATATTGAATAAGCTATATTCAGAAATTTGAAAACTTTTAAAGAAATTCCAGAAAACCAATACACACACACATACATATATATAAATCTTTAGTTATGGATGATTGATTATAAGAGAAATTCAACTCGAGGTAGCTCAATCATTTTAGATTCACTGACTCACATCACTGGAAGAGGTAGAAGTTTGAAAACAAAAAATGAGACTTGAAATGCATTTGTAATCACAGTTTCTCATTTCTCAGTCATTCACTTTCCTCCTCTTTCTTTCCATTCCCTCTAGAAGTTGGGTTTATTTTCCTTTATTTTGAAAATGGGCATTATGTCCAGAACTTATGTATCAGAAGTCCTATTATATATTTTAATCACTCACTTCGTATTTTTGTGTGCATCCTTCGTTCTAGAATACTGTAGAAGGGAATCCTGTTACAGAAGAAATTGGAATAAAGTAATTCAGTTAAGTTCTGTACCCAGAGCTCCATGTTTGGTCATGGGAATTCTTTTCTGTAATCAGTGTTATTATGAAGAAATGTACGAATAACCTGAATCCATTTAAGTTGTACAAACGTTGAGTTTTGGCAGATACAATAAGCCTAATGAAAAGGTCAGTTTTCATTCCAATCCCAAAAAAAGGCAATGCCAAAAAATGTTCAAACTACTACACAATTGTGCTCATTTCACATGCAGGCAGGGTTGTGCTCTGAATCCTTCAAGCTAGGCTTCAGCAGTATGTGAACGAGCACTTCCAGGTGTAAAACCAGCATTTAGAAAAGGCAGAGGAACCAGAGAGCAAATTGCCAACATTCACTGGTTCATAGAAAATAGAAAGGAGCTCCAGAAAAAATCTACTTCTGCTTCATAGATTATGTTATTTAAAGCCTTTGACTGTGGATCACAAAAGACTGGAAAATTCTTCAAGAGACGGAAATACCAGGCAGCCTTACTTGTCTCATGAGAAACCTGTATGCAGCTCAAGAAGCAGCAGTTAGAATCAGACATGGAACAATGGACTGGTTCAAAATTGGGAAAGGAGTATGACAAGGCTATATATTATCACCCTGCTTTTTTAACTTATATATGCAGAGTACATAATATGAAATGCTGGACTAGATGAATCACAAGCTGGAATCAAGATTACTGGGAGAAATATCAGCAACCTCAGATATGCAGATGATACCACTCAAATGTCACTTTCTAAAGTGATACCACTTTAGAAAGTAAAGAGGAGCTAAACAACCTCTTCATGAAGGTTAAAGAGGTAAGTGAAAAGCTGACTTAAAACTCAACATTCAGTGTGTATATCTTTGGCTGAATTGTGTTGATGTATGGCATACATCAATACAATATTTTAAGTATCCTTCAATTAAAAATAAATAAATTTAAAAATCCCTCAGCATTCAAAAACTAAAATCATGGCATCTCATCCCATCACTTTATGGCAAATAGAAGGGGGAAACATGGAAACAGTGACAGATTTTATTCTCTTGGTCTCCCAGATCACTGCATATGGTTACTACAGCCACGAAATTAAAAGATTCTTATTCCTAGGAAGGAAAGCTATGATAAACCTAGACAGCATATTGTAAAGCAGAGACATCACTTTGCCGACAAAGGTCCATATACTCAAGCTATGGTTTTTCCAGTAGTCCTATTACTGATGTGAGAATTCAGTTACAAAGAAGGCTGAGTGCCAAAGAATTGATGCTTTCAAATTGGGGTACTAGAGAATGGAGAAGACTCTTGAGAGTCCCTTGGACAGCAAGGCAATCAAGTCAGTTAATCCTAAAGGAAATCAACCCTGAATATTCATTGGAAGGACTGATGCTGAAACCGAAGCTCCGATATCTTGACCACCTGATGTGACGAGCTGACTCATTGGAAAAGACCCTGATGCTGGAAAAGATTGAAAGCCAAAGGAGAAGAGGGAGATAGAGGATGAGATGGTTAGACAGCATCACCAGCTCATTGGACATGAGTTTGAGCAAATCACAGGTAGGAAGGACAGGGAAGCTTGGTGTGCTTTCAGTTCATGGGATTGCAAAGAGTCAGACACAACTTAGCAGCTGAACAACAGCAACAACAATAAGGCTATGGAATCACCACCATGATTATGATAGAGAGTATTTGCATCACTCCTAAAAGTTTCTTTGTACCCTTTGTGGTCTATCCATCACTCTAAAATTTCACTCATTATATGTGACTTTATATTTGCACAGGACATGCACTCTTTTGTATATAATTTGTCACTCTGAGTAATGTTTCTGAAACTGAAGTGAAAGTATTAGTCATTCAGTCTTGTCTGGCTCTTCACGACCCCATGGTCTGTAGCACACTAGGTTCCTCTGTCCAGGGGTTTCTCCAGGCAAGAATCCTGGAGTGGATTCTTCCTTCTCCAGCTGATCTTCCTAACTTAGGAATCGAACCCAGGTCTCCTGCATTGCAGGTGGATTCTTCACTGCCTGAGCCACCAGGGAAATGCATAGTGTTTCTAAGATGCGCCCAAGTTGTTAGTCCTTTCCTCCCTCCATCCTTTTTTCCCTTCCATCCTTCTTTCTTTCATTCTTTCTTTGTTTTTCCTGAAAGAACAGACCACATATTGTCTGTCCATCAACTGAAGGACATTTGTGGTGTTCAGAGTTTTTGGTCATTAAAGATAAAGCTGCTGTGATCATCTTATACAAGAGNTGCATTTCCTAAATCCAGTTTGAACATCTGGAAGTTCTCGGTTCATGTATTGTTGAAGCCCCAGTTGAAGAATTTTGAGCATTACTTTCCTAGCATGTGAGATGAGTGCAATTGTGTGGTACTTTGAGCATTCTTTGGCATTGCCTTTCTTTGGGATTGGAATGAAAAGTGACCTTTTCCAGTCCTGTGGCCACTGCTTAGTTTTATAATTTTGCTGGCATATTAAGTGCAATACTTTAACAACATCATCTTTTAGGATCTGAAATAGCTTAGCTGGATATCCATCACCTCCACTAGCTTTGTTCCTAGTGATGCTTCCAAAGGCCCACTAGACTTCACATTCCAGGATGTCTGGCTCTAGGTGAGTGATCACACCATCATGGTTATCCGTGTCATTAAGATCTTTTTTGTTTTTAGGGCAATAGATAAACTAAAAAACAGAATAAGTCATAATTCTTGCCTTAAAGAACTCACAGTAAAGAAACATTAAGCACTTGAAAATGTTTGAAATACATGCTTATCAAACATAAATTATTAAGTAACCAGAAACTACTAAACATTTTTCAGGCCATCATTTGTGATGAAAGTGAAAGTGAAAGTTGCTCAGTCGGGTCCGACTCTTTGCAACCCCATGGACAGACAGTCCATGGAATTCTCCAGGCCAGAATACTGGACTGTGTAGCCTTTCCCTTCTTCAGGGGATCTTCCCAACCCAGGGACTGAACCCAGGTCTCCGCATTGCAGGCAGATTCTTTGCCAGCTGAGCCACAAGGGAAGCCCAAGAATACTGGATTGTGTAGCCTATCCCTTCTCCAGGTGATAGTCTAACCCAGGATTTGAACCGGGTCTCCTGCATGCAGGCGGATTCTTTACCAACTCAGCTATTCGAGAAGCCCTATTTGTGAAGAAGATGTAGATAATTGTAGTTAACAACAATAATGATGATACATAGTATTCATTGGCTAGTTACTATGCATCTAGTTTTTTTTTTCTTTCTACTGAACTATGTTTTATATGAGAAAAATGCATATACAGTAAATAATCAAAGTGATGAAATTTTTAAAATTTGACATATCCTTGTAACCAGGATGCAGACAAAGAACCAGATTATTCTCACACCCCATAAATTCCACTTTCTTGGTTAATACAAATTGTGTTACTATAAACAATTTAGTGTGTGTCTTATGGTGACTGTATTATATACATGTATGTGTATGACTGCCTCATTTCATAAAGATGTTCTTCTGTATTTTCCTTTAGAAGCTTTACTGTTTTACCTTTCATGTTTAGGTCTGCAATCCCAGGGATTGAGTTTTTATATAATAAGAGGTGAGAGTAAGATATGTTTTTCTAATATGGAAATCCAATTGATTGAGCACCATTTATCAAAAATATTGAATAAGCTATATTCAGAAATTTGAAAACTTTTAAAGAAATTCCAGAAAACCAATACACACACACATACATATATATAAATCTTTAGTTATGGATGATTGATTATAAGAGAAATTCAACTCGAGGTAGCTCAATCATTTTAGATTCACTGACTCACATCACTGGAAGAGGTAGAAGTTTGAAAACAAAAAATGAGACTTGAAATGCATTTGTAATCACAGTTTCTCATTTCTCAGTCATTCACTTTCCTCCTCTTTCTTTCCATTCCCTCTAGAAGTTGGGTTTATTTTCCTTTATTTTGAAAATGGGCATTATGTCCAGAACTTATGTATCAGAAGTCCTATTATATATTTTAATCACTCACTTCGTATTTTTGTGTGCATCCTTCGTTCTAGAATACTGTAGAAGGGAATCCTGTTACAGAAGAAATTGGAATAAAGTAATTCAGTTAAGTTCTGTACCCAGAGCTCCATGTTTGGTCATGGGAATTCTTTTCTGTAATCAGTGTTATTATGAAGAAATGTACGAATAACCTGAATCCATTTAAGTTGTACAAACGTTGAGTTTTGGCAGATACAATAAGCCTAATGAAAAGGTCAGTTTTCATTCCAATCCCAAAAAAAGGCAATGCCAAAAAATGTTCAAACTACTACACAATTGTGCTCATTTCACATGCAGGCAGGGTTGTGCTCTGAATCCTTCAAGCTAGGCTTCAGCAGTATGTGAACGAGCACTTCCAGGTGTAAAACCAGCATTTAGAAAAGGCAGAGGAACCAGAGAGCAAATTGCCAACATTCACTGGTTCATAGAAAATAGAAAGGAGCTCCAGAAAAAATCTACTTCTGCTTCATAGATTATGTTATTTAAAGCCTTTGACTGTGGATCACAAAAGACTGGAAAATTCTTCAAGAGACGGAAATACCAGGCAGCCTTACTTGTCTCATGAGAAACCTGTATGCAGCTCAAGAAGCAGCAGTTAGAATCAGACATGGAACAATGGACTGGTTCAAAATTGGGAAAGGAGTATGACAAGGCTATATATTATCACCCTGCTTTTTTAACTTATATATGCAGAGTACATAATATGAAATGCTGGACTAGATGAATCACAAGCTGGAATCAAGATTACTGGGAGAAATATCAGCAACCTCAGATATGCAGATGATACCACTCAAATGTCACTTTCTAAAGTGATACCACTTTAGAAAGTAAAGAGGAGCTAAACAACCTCTTCATGAAGGTTAAAGAGGTAAGTGAAAAGCTGACTTAAAACTCAACATTCAGTGTGTATATCTTTGGCTGAATTGTGTTGATGTATGGCATACATCAATACAATATTTTAAGTATCCTTCAATTAAAAATAAATAAATTTAAAAATCCCTCAGCATTCAAAAACTAAAATCATGGCATCTCATCCCATCACTTTATGGCAAATAGAAGGGGGAAACATGGAAACAGTGACAGATTTTATTCTCTTGGTCTCCCAGATCACTGCATATGGTTACTACAGCCACGAAATTAAAAGATTCTTATTCCTAGGAAGGAAAGCTATGATAAACCTAGACAGCATATTGTAAAGCAGAGACATCACTTTGCCGACAAAGGTCCATATACTCAAGCTATGGTTTTTCCAGTAGTCCTATTACTGATGTGAGAATTCAGTTACAAAGAAGGCTGAGTGCCAAAGAATTGATGCTTTCAAATTGGGGTACTAGAGAATGGAGAAGACTCTTGAGAGTCCCTTGGACAGCAAGGCAATCAAGTCAGTTAATCCTAAAGGAAATCAACCCTGAATATTCATTGGAAGGACTGATGCTGAAACCGAAGCTCCGATATCTTGACCACCTGATGTGACGAGCTGACTCATTGGAAAAGACCCTGATGCTGGAAAAGATTGAAAGCCAAAGGAGAAGAGGGAGATAGAGGATGAGATGGTTAGACAGCATCACCAGCTCATTGGACATGAGTTTGAGCAAATCACAGGTAGGAAGGACAGGGAAGCTTGGTGTGCTTTCAGTTCATGGGATTGCAAAGAGTCAGACACAACTTAGCAGCTGAACAACAGCAACAACAATAAGGCTATGGAATCACCACCATGATTATGATAGAGAGTATTTGCATCACTCCTAAAAGTTTCTTTGTACCCTTTGTGGTCTATCCATCACTCTAAAATTTCACTCATTATATGTGACTTTATATTTGCACAGGACATGCACTCTTTTGTATATAATTTGTCACTCTGAGTAATGTTTCTGAAACTGAAGTGAAAGTATTAGTCATTCAGTCTTGTCTGGCTCTTCACGACCCCATGGTCTGTAGCACACTAGGTTCCTCTGTCCAGGGGTTTCTCCAGGCAAGAATCCTGGAGTGGATTCTTCCTTCTCCAGCTGATCTTCCTAACTTAGGAATCGAACCCAGGTCTCCTGCATTGCAGGTGGATTCTTCACTGCCTGAGCCACCAGGGAAATGCATAGTGTTTCTAAGATGCGCCCAAGTTGTTAGTCCTTTCCTCCCTCCATCCTTTTTTCCCTTCCATCCTTCTTTCTTTCATTCTTTCTTTGTTTTTCCTGAAAGAACAGACCACATATTGTCTGTCCATCAACTGAAGGACATTTGTGGTGTTCAGAGTTTTTGGTCATTAAAGATAAAGCTGCTGTGATCATCTTATACAAGAGTTCATATGGATGTAACATTTTCATTTCTCTTTGGTAAGTATGAGTTATATTGTGACTATATGCTTAACTTTTTAAAGGAAATTCCAAACAATTTTTTAAAGTGACTTTTATTCTGTATTTCTACATTAGCGAGAACTCTTTTCAATATTTTTGTTAACAGTTGGTATTGTCAGTCCTTTTAATTTCAGCGCTTCCAATAGATATGGTATCATACCACTGTAGTTTTAATTTTTATTTTCCTGATGTGTAATATTGTGGAATATCTTGTTTTGCCCTTATTTTCCAATCATTTGTCTTAATTTGTGGACTGCCTGTATGACAGCAAACTATCTTATCCTCTACCTTTCTAAATTCTTGCCTGGAATCCCTGTAACATGAAGCAGTTTAACAAAAGTAGGGAAAAACATGCATATTCATTTAATACCAGTTTTTCTTGATAGAAGAGCCTACAAAAAGAAGTGAAAAGCGCAAAGAAGCAGGTAAATTGAGTGTTTCAATGCTAAGTTTAATTGAAAGCTGAGAATTGTGGGAAAATGTGAAAAGATGAAAAAGATATGAGCTAAGTGCCATGAAGTGGGGGAAGCAGCTGAGTCCTGCTCAGATTGTTCCGTGTGTCTTGGAACAATGTGTCGACTCTTTGCAACCCTAAGGACTGTAGGCCACCAGGCTGCTCTGTCCATGGGACCCTCTAGACAAGAATCCCGGAGTGGGTTGCCATGCCCTCCTCCAGGGGATCTTCCTGACCCAGAGATGGAACTCATGTCTCCTGTCTCTTGCATTGCAGGAGGATTCTATCCCATTGAGCCACCAGAGAAGCCCATGTATTATGATATGGATCCTTAACAGATCATTTTCCAAAACAAAAAGTGAAGTCTCTTAGTCATGTCCAACTCTTTGCAACCCCGTGGACTATAGCCTATCAGGCTCCTTCGTCCATGGAATTTTCCAGGCAAGATTACTGGAGTGGATTCCCATTTCCTTGATCATTTTCCAAACAGCCTATCAATTAAGTTAAACAGTTGTAACTTAGAAGACAAAAATTTCTCAATTCTATTCAAAATTATTTAGTTAGCATTTCCATGTGTTATGTTGGAGAAGGCAATGGCAACCCACTCTGGTACTCTCGCCTGGAAAATCCCATGGGCAGAGGAGCCTGGTAGGCTGTGGTCCATGGGATCTTGAAGAGTCGGACACGACTGAGCGACTTCACTTTCACTTTTCACTCTCATGCATTGGAGAAGGGAATGGCAACGCACTCCAGTGTTCTTGCCTGGAGAATCCCAGGGATGGGGGAGCCTGGTGGGCTGCCGTCTATGGGGTCTCACAGAGCCGGACATGTGTTATGTAGACCATCATAATTTCTGGTATTATAAGGCAGAGGAAATAGGTACAGTCATTGTTTTTGTAGAATTTTCTATTTAGTAGATCAAACGTTTAAAAAAATTAAACCATAAAAATACAAATAGAACAACAAGGGTTTTGTGTATAGCATAGGGAATTTTATTCAATATCTTAAAATAATGTAGAAAGTAAAATAATCTGAAAAAGATATAACTAAATCACTTTGCTGTATACTAACACAATACTGTAATTCAACTATTCTTCAATTAAAAAAATTACAAATGGAATTGAAAAGTCCCTGAAAGGATATCCTCAGTTTATGTAAGAGTGGGTAATCTTGCTTGGAAAGAGGAGTAAAGAAAAATGTATTTTGCTCTCCGTCTTGTTAATTCTACCAAGAAATTTCATGATGGCTTCTTACTCCCTTTCTTTCTCTTCATTTCCTATTTGGAGTTCATATCTGTCAACCTTTGCGATAAACACATGACTGCACACACAGTGTTTACTGATACAAGGAATATTCTGATTCATAGATTTCTCCTTTCTGTCATCCTCTTCAAGAAGACATGCTGACTGATGTGGAGCATCTGGGGTCACTTGGGAGCCTGAGAAGCTCAGAAAACTCTACGTGCTTGGTGAAAGCAGGTCCACTCGGTTCACGAAAAGATTGACTAATATTGATGTAAAGCATTTAATACGCAAGGGACATGAAAACTATACGAAAGATGGGTGCTTGTAGTTTCTCTCTTCATAGGATCCTCAGGCTATAAATCCTATACACTTCTGAGCAGACACTCATGTGGTGCCTGTATTTATTAAGAGATCATCAACATCAGTGTCAATCTGTCTGATAGTAAAACAATTTGCTTCTAGGACGTTCAACAAATATTTCACGGTAGATGGTAACTTTTTTTAATTGCAGGATTCATCAGGAGAACTGACACATTTGTCGAAGAGAGTGGGGTCTTGAGAGAAGATTTGCTTCTGTGGCAGGTAAGAATCTCATTTCACAAACTTATGATTTTCTTTTCTTTTCTCTATGAGTTAAACCAAGTTTGCTTGCATTGTAAATCTTCAGTATTAACACCGTGGTGTCTGAAACTTAATCTCAGACTATTTTGGACTTTCTGTGTTGACTGGAAGCCAGGTGTCTGTGTCTCCTTTATAGAAGGTTGGACATTAATTTAGGTTTGGGAGGGGAGATAGCTCTTATTCTCCAGTTTGTGCACATAGAGTCAGTCTCATTCAGATATGCCAGAATTTTTGTTACCTTTCGGTTTTGGATGCTTTCTTCACTATCTAAGTCTACCACGTGGAGGCACTAGAATACCACATAGATCCTGTGCCCACCTGGGACAGGAGCATTTGCACCTGGGTAGCTTTGTTCAGTGGGTGTGCCTTGGCCAAGCATGCTTTCCTGCCCTGATGTTTCATTTTCATCTCCAGACTCCACAGGGGGGACCAGTAGGGGAACTTGGGGTGTGTGTGTCTCTGTGAAGAATGTATTGATGAGTCTCCTCTAATCTGCTTCTCCATACAGCCTTGGCAGAGAAACACTGTTCTCCACAACCGTTCAGGCAAGCAGAGTGGAGGGTGGATAAAGGAGACTTGCTCTTTATCCAGTTGTTTTTTGTCCTTTGGTGTATTTTCTTCCAACCATTTTGTCTATGCCCAAATATTCATAGTTTTCATGAGAGCTGTGGCTTTGGAAAACAAAATCTAGAAACATATTTTTTCCTCTCTTTCCTATCTTATTTATTTTCTTTAAGATTTTAACTTAACTGTGAGCAGAGATAACAAAGTGCCTGAAAGAGGATAGAGAAACAGACCCAGGTTACTTTTGAATTATAACTGTCTTGTCATATTTGAAAGATATTCAAATCATGTATTGGACCAAACCAGGCTGGAGGAACATTTAGCTATAGTTCTTAAAATAGTAAATGTTACTGTTCTTGGTTTCTTTCATTACACTTGAAGTATGTACATTTTGGGTTGCAGCCCTTTGGAAACAGTCAAGGAAGTAAACCAGTGTGCATGTGCTTACACGTGGATGAAACATGATCATTCAAACCCATTGAACTGGATGTGGTTTAATTGTGAAAACATGCGAAATGCAAAATGAGAAATCTAGGATTCACTTCATCCATATTGCAGACCATCTTTCCTATTAACCAAGGTGTGAGACCCTGGATAACAGATTCTTTATTTTTTATCCACATATTCTGTACATATAAAAATGATGGCTTGGTAGAAATGTACTTGGTAAAATTTCATCAATTCTACATTTTATGAAAACTTCCAAGGTCCTTGCCAACACTTAACAAGTCGTTCAGTTCCATAAACGGAAATGAAGACTAGACGCAATCAAAAGCACNGGGAGTGATTGAGGGCAGGAGGAGAAGGGGATGACCGAGGATGAGATGGCTGGATGGCATCACCGACTCAATGGACAAGAGTTTGAGTAAACTCCCGGAGTTGGTGATGGACAGGGAGGCCTGGCATGCTGTGATTCATGGGGTCGCAAAGCGTCAGACATGACTGAGCAGCTGAACTGAACTGACCTGAACGGACTTAGTGTTTGCATTTTCTAAAGGTGAGGTTATTTTCAAAGTTCTTACATATAAAAAAAGTTTAGAATTACTTCCAAACAAGTGTCCCCATAGGTTTCCACAGACATGGCTATGAATATTAACTAGTCTTGCTTCTCTAAAAAGTATGTTTGGTCCTAAGCCTCTAAATGAAGTTCCCAAGTTGTATGATGATGTTGTTAATGTATCACATATTTGAATATGCCTTTTAAGAAATTTTTTATCAGATCATGAGAATACACAAATATATGGAATCCTCCTGAAGTCATCTATTTTTATTGTTGCTTTGAGTCATCTGTTTTTATTGTTTCTAGTAATAGCAGAGGTAGATATTAAGTCCCTCATGCGTACCAGGAATTAAACTTATCGTTGCATGTGTACAAGTTCTATCGTGTGTATCACTGCATGTGTATGCTTCCCTTGTAGCTCAGTTAAGAAAGAATCTGTCTGCAATGCAGGAGGCGCTGGTTCAATTCCTGGTTGGGAAGATGCACTGGAGAAGGGATAGGCTACCCACTTCAGTATTCTTGGGCTTCCCTTGTGGTTCAGCTGGTTGAATCCACCCACAGTGTGGGAGACCTGGGTTTAATCTCTGGGTTGGGAAGGTCCTCTGCAGAGAAGAAAGGCTACCCACTTCAGTATTCTGGTCCAGAGAATTCCATGGACTGTGTAGTCCATGGGGTCGCAAAGAGTAGGACACGACTGAGTGACTTTCACTTTTGCATGTGTATAATTCATGAGCCCTAAGATTGAAGGTTAACTTTTATAACAAACTTAATAAATATTGAGTTAAACAAGACGTGGATTGATTTTTCTCATCCATAATTAAAAGCGCAGAGGTAGGTGACCCAAACCTAACACCGTGGGTTCTCAGTTTCACTGGGATCAACCTTTAGCTCTATTTCCCCTCAGTTATGACTCTTGTTCTTATGCTGAAATATGGCTGCAACCACACCAATCATTGAATAATGTTTAAGACAGGAAGAAGGAGGAAAATAGAAGTGTGAGAAAGACCTGCCAATTGAGTTCCTTTTAAAGAGATTTTGTGACAGTCTTAATGACTTCCTATTATATATTTTTGGCTAAGCCAATCAGCCAGCAAAGTTTAAGATTGAAATAGTTTTATCTGGGTGTAAAACCACTCATAGCAACGTGGATATTCTTTTTATTTATTTATGACTGTGCCGGGTCTTCAGTACTTTGTGCAGGCTTTCTCTAGTTGCGGACAGCGAGGGCTGCTCTTCCTTGAGTGTGTGGGGTTCTCACCGTGTGGCGTCTCCTGTTGTGGAGCACGTGGCTCTTAGGTGCCTGCGCTTCAGTAGTTCTTGCTCACAGGCTCGAGAGTGCAAGCTCAGTAGTTGTGATGCAGGGTTTTAGTTGCTCCACAGCATGTGGAATCTTCCTGGAGCAGGGATTGAACCCATGTCTCCTGCATTGGCAGGCAGATTCTTATCCGTTGCACCACCAGGGAAGTCTGAGTATTCTTTTATTGTGCAGTCAAAGAAGAAGGGGTGGATATTAGCAACTTCTGCTGTGGCACAATTATCCCCATTTCTCTCATAAAGAAATTACTATATCCTGTATTAATGTAATTGTTTTTCTCACCATGATCATAACATGTATTTCATATGTCCAGAGATCTGATCATACCATTTCTTCATACTTTCCAAGAGTACCTGTTTTTTCATGCTCTATGTTGACAGAACTTACTTATCCTTTAAGAGGTCCTCAAATATCCATTCTAAGTGTGCAGAAATTCCTCAAACCTTAATGAATTAATTGTGACTCAATTATTATAAAATCATTTGAAACCATTTGTTAGGTTTGATATATAGGATGCAACATTATGTCCTTTTTAAATAATTACTGGGTAGATTTTGTTCTTTTTCATCATAGAGAAGTTCCTTAAAATCCAAGTGTTATCTTGTACAGTGTTAGTAGTAGTGGTATTACTTTCTCTCTGCATTCATTTCATTACTGAATGATATTTATTTTCCTTTGCCATTGAATATCTAACCAATGTATAAGCTATGCAATCAAATCTAGAAATTCCCAATGAGTTAGTTTTCATAATTTTAATTTTACATTTTTTTCAGTGGATTCCAATATTTAACCCACTTATAAGAAGTATTTGGCTGTAATCACTATAATTCCTTGGAGTTACCCTTCTTTGTATGCACTATACATTGTATTCTATAGTATCTAAGATCATNGGATGCAACATTATGTCCTTTTTAAATAATTACTGGGTAGATTTTGTTCTTTTTCATCATAGAGAAGTTCCTTAAAATCCAAGTGTTATCTTGTACAGTGTTAGTAGTAGTGGTATTACTTTCTCTCTGCATTCATTTCATTACTGAATGATATTTATTTTCCTTTGCCATTGAATATCTAACCAATGTATAAGCTATGCAATCAAATCTAGAAATTCCCAATGAGTTAGTTTTCATAATTTTAATTTTACATTTTTTTCAGTGGATTCCAATATTTAACCCACTTATAAGAAGTATTTGGCTGTAATCACTATAATTCCTTGGAGTTACCCTTCTTTGTATGCACTATACATTGTATTCTATAGTATCTAAGATCATCTGCTGCTGCTAAGTCACTTCAGTCGTGTCCGACTCTGTATGACCCCATAGACAGCAGCCCACCAGGCTCCTCTGTCCCTGGGATTCTCCAGGCAAGAACATTGGAGTGGGTTGTCATTTCCTTCTCCAATGCATGAAAGTGAAAAGTGAAAGGGAAGTCGCTCAGTTGTGTCTGACTCCGCGACCCCTTGGACTGCAGCCCACCAGCCTCCCCCGTCCATGGGATATTCCAGGCAAGAGTACTGGAGTGGATTGCCCTTGCCTTCTCTGTAAGATCTGATAGGTTCTTAGAAAACAAATTTTATAAATTAATTTTCTTTGCTTGGCTTTCAAGTGTCAGGATTGGCAATTCTGATGGCCACTAAGTTGCTTTTCTCAAAATGATTTTATTGTTCTGAAAGGAAATTGTGTGTCCAATTTTGTCTAGTAAGAAATGTTTTATATCAGCCACATTCCTTGCTATTTATTCTTGTTACTAGCAATTTCTAGGAGCTGCTGGACAAATATTCTTTGTCACTGTGTTGCTTTCATAATTGACATTGGACTTTAAAATCTGACCTTTTATATTTTCTCCCCTACATGCTATTTTTAATGTCCAATTATGACATGGTTTTAACCAACACAAAACGTATTTTCTGTCCTTTAATATGATCTTAGATTCAAAAGTAGCTTAAATCTAACTATGTCATCAGAAATGAGATAACTGCCACCTCCATGGGTGGTTCAAAGGAAGATAAAAAAATTACTTTGAGTGAATAAATTAATGTATTTATTTATCACCATAATTGTGTGATGTAATTTCTTAATATTATATTCAAAAATTACCCTGCATAGCAGCCTTATCAAAGTAAGTTTAGGATATTTCCAAAGAATCCAGTGAAGATAATGACATATCTTCAAATATTTGCTAAGCATTTAGTCTTATTATTTGTAGTCATTTTCATAGATCCAAGAGTAGTCACATTTTGGGGGAATTAGCCTTCTGTTTTTCAAGACTGACTTTGGCCTTGTGTACAGTTTATAGATATTCATGACATAATGCCAATAAACAAATGTATGGATGTTCAGCCTGTGCTAGATACATGTGAGAATCAATAACTATGAAAGCAGCATGCTTCTAATAACAGCCTGATAATATACCCAAGGCACCTTTGCTAAAACTGTTATGCTTCTTAAAAAGTTGCTGTGCATACACTATGTTAGTATAGTCAGCAAGACTCTGGTCTCCTTATAGTATTTAAGCTCTAAAGAGTCCCAGCAGTTAATGTAAACAAGAGAGCCTGCATGTAATTTCCCTTACAAGCAAGGGAAACTGCATATAATTCTTGATTATAGTATGTCTTAGGAGAAGATATCTGCTGAGACCTGTCAAACTAGGATCTGTTTACCACCAGTGCCGTTTGCAATTTTTTGCTTGATCTTCAATTTACAAACTTAATTTTAAGACTTTATCTTTTCTTGTATATTTGAATTCCTAATTTACCTTGGCCATACTTCATTATCTTGCTCATCTACAGTAAGAGTAGAAAAGAAAAAATATCCTTTGATAAGGTGTCTTCTGTTTGCCAACTAATCTATGAGCTGTGTGTTTGTTCTTTGTTTGTTTGTTTGTTTTTACTGGATACACAGACTGAGAATGCTTTCCTGCTGTCTGCTGCTGCTGCTAAGTCGCTTCAGTCGTATCCGACTCTGTGCGACCCCATAGACGGCAGCCCACCAGGCTCCCCCATCCCTGGGATTCTCTAGGCAAGAACACTGGAGTGGGTTGCCATTTCCTTCTCCAATGAATGAAAGTGAAAAGTGAAAGTGAAGTCGCTCAATCGTGTCCAACTCCTAGCAACCCCATGGACTGCAGCCTACCAGGCTCCTCCGTCCATGGGATTTTCCAGGCAAGAGTACTGGAGTGGGGTGCCATTGCCTTCTCCCTATCATGGTCATAAAATATGGGGATTTGCTTCATACCTCTTTACAACTGGGAACCTTTCTTTTCTATTTTCCTAGTTTCTTAAATGATTCTTTTTTTCTTTCTATGCTTTAGCCCCATCTGTAAAAGAGTTAAAGATTCTGTATTCCTTTAGAGATTTATAAAGAATAAACATGCTATTACCTGTCAAGTACGTAGTGATGAGTTGGTCACATGGTCAAATTTCTATTATTGTTAGTTTTTATCATTACACAAGCAAGTATATTTATGTCTCTGGTTGTGTTTGTGTAAATGGAGTTTGTGTATGTCCGGGTAGGGATTCACAGGGAAAAGCTAAATAACAATAGGATTTGGAGAAAACCAGACTTGAATTGGATTGTTCTATATTGAGTTGCATGGTTTTATTCCAGTTTTAATAATTAATCACATTATCTATAAGAGAGTAAAACAGATCTTATTAGATGTTTTTACATTAGCTTTATTTTTCTGGGCTCCAAAATTGCTGCAGATGGTGATTGCAGCCATGAAATTAAAAGAGGCTTACTCCTTGGAAGGAAAGTTATAACCAACCTAGACAGCACATTGAAAAGCAGAGATATTACTTTGTCAACAAAGGTCTGTCTAGTCAAGCTTATGGTTTTTCCAGTGGTCATGTATAGATGTGAGAGTTGGACTATGAAGAAAGCTGAGTGCCGAAGAATTGATGCTTTTGAACTGTGGTGTTGGAGAAGACTCTTGAGAGTCCCTTGGACTGCAGGGAGATTCAACCAGTCCATCTAAAGGAAATCAGTCCTGAATATTCATCGGAAGGACTGATGTTGAAGCTGAAACTCCAATCCTTTGACTACCTGATATGAAGAGCTGACTCATTTGAAAAGACCCTGATGCTGGGAAAGATTGAGGGCGGGAGAAGAAGGGGATGACAAAGGATGAAATGGTTGGATGGCATCACTGACTCAATGGACATGGGTTTGGGTGGACTCCGGAAGTTGGTGATGGACAGGGAGGCCTGGCATGCTGCGGTTCATGGGGTCGCAAAGAGTCGGACACGACCGAGCGACTGAACTGAACTGAATACAGTATGACATAAATTAACTGTTACCAAAAAGGGATAGATGTCTTCCTTTAGTCATTAACTTGAGGAAGACTGAATCAAATTGTAAAGCAGAAATAAGAAGTCACATATGACATTTATATTTCTTAAAACTTTAAATATTTTATCAAACACATTTATCTCAAATACTCTCTATTTACAAATTTAATGAAAAATATTCTATTACTGGGTTTCCCTGTTGGCTCAGATGACAAAGAATCTGCTTGCAATGCAGGAGACCCGTGTTTGATCCCTGGAGAAGGAAGTGGCAGCCCACTTCAGTATTCTTGCCTGGGAAGTCCTCTAGAATCACTTTCATAATTTTTGGAGTTGATTCACATTGGTATTTTGTTTTACTGATATTACAATTGAATTTTTAAATACATGCTAAATGACAATCAGGAAAAAAAAAAAAAGAGAGAGAGACTAGTTCCAATGTTGTCATTAAGTGTGTACCTCTGGGCAAGACTTGAATGGTCAGATTGCATTGCAGTCTATCATGTGGCTGCTCCAAGACACTTAGGCCGCTGCTGCTGCTGTCGGACGCTCAGTTGTGTCCGACTCCCTGTGACCCCATGGACTGCAGCCCACCAAGCTCCCCTGTCCATGGGATTTTCCAGGCAAGAAGACTGGAGCGGGTTGCCATTTCCTTCTACAGTTGTGCTAAATATTTTAAAACAAAACAAACAAACACATAGTGTTACTCTGTCACTGCCTTTAAAATTCTATGGTCCTTGCCACCTGCCAGGTGAGACTTCCATATGCCTCAGTTATTTATTTACATCATTTCCTGTGCTGAAAGTGCTCCTTCCTCTCCCTTTTTCCTGGTTACTTCCTATACTTTCTTTACATTTCAGCTTAAACTTCACCTTCTCAGCAGCTCTCTTGGCTTTTGCTGACTTACTTGACCATATAAATCTATTCCAAAGCACATATCCAGCTGAACTTTTATATTTTTCTGTGTTATTAGTTTTTTCATAATAAAATATAAGCTTCATTGAAGTCAAGGACTTTGTTATTGCTCACCATTGGATGCCCAGAGTCACCTATGTACGTGGCAGTAAATAAAATTGAATAGATGGGTGATTTCTTGAATCTTTTAATTTCATGTTATTTTTCTAGGTAACTAACATGTTATCCATTCTGTAATGTAAAGTAAAATATAGTAATAATAAAAATAAAAAAAAACAATTAAAGAAGAGAAAGAAATATAGTAACCAGGGAGCTGAGCCCAATCACCAGTAACAGCCATCACACAGACACTGCTGTAGAAATGGAGATGGTTTCTGAAAGGGGAGTCTGTAATGTCAGCAAGGATTACAAATTTAAAAACAAGATAATGGTGTGTAAAGGCAGCTCATACTAGTTTGTAGAAGTCACTTGTTATATCTGTAAGTATTTTATGAAATGACTGGTAAACCAGTGGCAGCTTGCAACTGGTTATGTTGGGTGTATTTATACCACATAAATTGGCAAGTGCTATAAAGCAAGCCCACCTCCCACTTCCCCCAAGGAATGTTCAATGTTCTCTAACACACTACTTCCTGTCACAGGAAATAGGAAGTAGCCATCTGAGCTAACATGGTAGAGCCTTGGGATTGGGGGGAATTCAGAGAGATACTTGGAGCTTAAAAAATAAGATATAAAAGTATATTTGCTAAAAGATACTATCAGGCATAGTAGGATGATGTTAGCTGATTATCTCCTCTTTCTTACTTGTGGCCTCTGAGATCGTCATCACCCATGTCACTATCATCCTCACTAATCCTGATAACAAATATGTATTTCGGGACAGTTATGACTCTCATTTTAGAGATCACTAATTTGAAACAGAGAGAGATTAAATCGTTTACCCAGAGTCAGGAAGTTAAGAGATGGCACAGTGCAAAACTGTACCCAAGGACTCTGCCTTCAAAAATAATCACTCTGTTAACTCCAAAAAGCTCCTATTGGTCTTATTACCCCAGACTTGATGTTGAAACTTTAATCCTGTAGCCAGAATTTAAAGTGTTTTATTTTTCCTTTGTGTTTGCTCTACATAGTTCAAAGGCATTTAACTGTATTTTCTCCTGACTCCTCCCTCCCACCCAGCCAGGACATTCCTGCCTGAACTCTGCCACATTTTACTTTAGCCATTTATATTTTCCTAGCCTTCAATGAGAAGAAAGCTCCTTCTTGATATGAATAAGTATCTTCTGGAAGTTTCAGTATTGGGGGAAAAGTAAAGCAGAGAGTACCACCTCCCAATATAGATTGCTTAATGTGTTAGTTATTTAAAGATGTTTTTCTCTAGGTGGAAAAATGATTAAGTATGCCTAAATAAAACTTTAAAGCAAATAACAGAAATAACGATAACACCATCAAAAAGTACACTAGAAACAAGCTTTTATTTTTTCTCCTGTCATTCATCATGCCAGAGGTTTCTTAAAATTTGGATTACAGTCCTAACGAAACGTGACAAATGCCATCATCACAAATCAAATAAGTGGAAAGATTAATTCATTTATTGCAGAAAATTGTATAAGCAAGTAACCTTAACAGCATTTTTCTTGCAACCCACTCTCAATGTATTGTGAGATAGAATGAAAATGGATTATAGCATCTACAAAATTAAAAATGGATCTATACACGTATTTCCCAAGACAGCTTCCTGTCATTCCTCACCCATCTTTTATTGCTATTGATGTAAGAGAACATTATCTCAAAACAACTCATCAATATTATCATAATCTCCTAAAATTTTATCTCCGACTATTGGTACCTGGAAGTGCATCTTTAGTTACCAGATTTAATGATTGGTTTTTCTTTCCCAGTTTATTCAGCCCTTGAAAGATTCATGATACGTTGCAGAAAAAGATTCTGTAAATATGACAATTCCTTGAACACCAATACATTTCATGCTAATATACTGAATTAACCATAAAATAGAAATATTGAGTATCTATTTGAAGTATCTCTATGTCTACCTGAATTCAGATAATCAGTGCCATCATTGATGTCTGATTTAACATATTTATTGTATCCTACTAGATAAATTTACCCACATACAATTATGTCTCTTGAAGTTTGAGAAGCATATTTTTTACTTACCTCATTATCCTGTATATACAAATTTATACCTCCTGTGATAGGGGAGATACCATTTGAGAGCGCTTTAGATACAGACAAAGGATCATTGTGATATTAAGTGTAGTATTTTATGCAAGGAAGACATAAGTCCATCCCCGTCATTTCAGAAATATCTGTTCTGAAATGTAATTTCTGAAGTTTGTAAATTATACTTTTTTTAAATCACCAGCCTCTATACTGAATTGCTTTTATTAAAATAGCAGAAATACAAGTTTGTTATCACATACAGAGCAAACGGTACCTCTGCATATACATATACAAGGTATATATACATATACAAGGTCTGTATACATATAAAGTATATATTGGCATAACTTGGAGATGTAGGTTCAGTTCCAGACCAGTGCAATAAAGAGATCACACCAGTTTTTGTTTGTTTGTTTCCTAGTGCATATAAAAATTGTGTTTACAGTCTACTGTAGTCTGTTAAGTGTACAGTGACATTATGTCCTAAGAAAAGTAAAGCATATCCCTTAATCAGGAACTGGTGGTGGTTTAGTCACTAAGTCGTGTCCGACTCTTTGCAACCTCATGGACTATAACCCACCAGGCTTCTCTGTCCATGGGATTCTCCAGGCAAGAATGCTGGAATGGGTTGCCATTTCCTTCTCCAGGGAATTTCCTGACCCAGGGTTTGAACCCAGGTCTTTGCATTGCAGGCAGACTCTTTACCAACTGAGCTACGAGGGAAGCCACTAATCAGAAGCTACTTTATTGCTAAAAAATGCTAGCCATCATCCAAGCCATCAGTGAGTCATACATAAACCTTCTCAAGTAGTAACATCAAAGATGGTTAATCATACATCACCATACCAAATTCAACAGTCATAATAACTTTGAAATATTGTGAGAATTACCAATATATGACACAGAGACATGAAGTGAGTTGATACTGTTGGGAAAATGACACTAACAGACTTATTCAATGGAGGGTTGCCACAAACCTTCAATTTGTAAAAACACACAGTATCTGTAAAGAGTAACAATACAAAATATAGTTAAAGGGGTATGCCTGGATATATGTGAATACTTCATGTTTTATATGCGGAGAGAATGAATCAGGTGGGGCTACTGGTAAAGAACGCCCTGCCAATGCAAGAGACATAAGAGATCCAGGTTCAATCCCTGAGTCAGGAAACTATCCTGGAGAAGGGAATGGCTGCCTACTCCAGTATGCTTGCCTAGGGGAAGAATACAGGAGCCCAGACACAGAATCCTGGCGGGCTGTGGTCCAGAGGGTCACAAAGAGTCTGACACAACTGAAGCAACTTAGCACGCAAGCAGAGAGAGAGAATGAATCAAGAAAAAATGTCATAGTAATCTTCTTAAAAAAAGTATGAAGCATATATTGAGCACCTTTTATATGCCAGGAGTGGTGCTAATTGCTTCCCAGGCTAGTTCCCTGAATATGCTTCAGAACTTTGACATGAATATTTTTCCAATTTGAGAGAGAGGTACTTCAGCCTCCCAGAGGCTGATTTCATAGACTGTCATCCTGAAAATGAAATTATGTAACATACATAAAGAACTAGTCATAATTCCTATAAGCTACTGGATGAGCCAAATATTAACCTGTCCTTCTTTTACAGTGTTTTCATTTATAAAATGAATTTCTGGCAAATTATTTTGACAGTTAAATGGGATTTTGAATTGTATCTTGTGTAAATAATTTTCGGTTTATGTTGTGTCTTCTGTTTGTAACTGAAACTAGATTAACCTGTGGTAAAATATGTTTCATTCACTTTCACTTTGCATAAATACATTTCTATCTATCTAGTTCCCTCACTGAGGATCATTATAAAACCAGAACTTCATTTTCATGCCGAACCAGAGCTGTGTATGATGGGGAGTAGTAACAAGACATTCCTTGTAAGTTGAACATTTTTAGAAAAAATACGATTGATATTTTTTATTAATGACCACAATCATGTTTGCTCAGTTTTGAGAAGTGACATTACCGAACAACTTAAACTTAATTTTGGCCCATGGTAGATCCTCTAAACCATGTTAAAATATATATATTTTTTGAAGTCAACTTACTATACCTGTGTATAGATAAATGCATCATCTGCAGCATTAGTTTCTTATCACGATGGTTTTTTACTTGCTGAAATTCCAGAAACAATATTGTCATCACTGCTGCTGCGAAGTCGCTGCAGTCGTGTCCGACTCTGTACGACCCCATAGACGGCAGCCCACCAGGCTCCCCTGTCCCTGGGATTCTCCAGGCAAGAACACTGGAGTGGGTTGCCATTTCCTTCTCCAATGCATGAAAGTGAAAAGTGAAAGGGAAGTCTCTCAGTCATGTCCGACTCTTAGTGACCCCATGGACTGCAGCATACCAGGCTCCTCCATCCATGGGGTTTTCCAGGCAAGAGTACTGGAGTGGGGTGCTATTGCCTTCTCCAATATTCATCACATATTCTAATATTTGCTCACATTTTATACCACTGACTATGACTAGCAAGAAATAATTTGGGGAAAAAATAGACTATCTTTCCTTGACTTTGTAAGCTACCTAATTTATGAGTTTTCCCTCAATATGTATATTATTTTTCATTAATTTGCTCTTAATTGTTACTTTAAATGGAACAGGAATTATTTTCAACAAAATGAAAACTGCTTAGTGTGTTTAATTTGAATTATACATTTTTTAAATTTTTATTTTAAATTTTTATTTAAAATTTAAATCAGATATTTATCTGTTACTCACTGCAATTATCATCTGGATATGTTTCATTTCATTTTATTTTAATTAAAATTTTCTAACTCATGCATCCTACTGGTCAGCTTCCCACACCACAACCAGAAAAAGCATAATCTATGATAACAAACTGATAAGCACTTGATATATCTATTTTTTTCAGTCACAACCAGTGGAGTGTAAAATCACACAATCAGAATAAGGCTGCAGGGTGACACGGAAGATTTGAAAGAGATTAAGTTCCTCTATTTATGATGAGAGGGGATTCCGAGATGGCCAGCCTAGCTGGCCAATAACTTCCCTCTAGAACAAAATTTGCTCATAATTACTCTGCTACTTATAGAACCTGCCTGCAATGCTGGAGACCTACATTCAGTCCTGGGTCGGGAAGAAACCCTAGAGAAGGGAATGGCTACCCACTCCAGTATTCTTGCTTGGAAAATTGCATGGCCAGAAGAGCCTGGTGAGCTAAAATCCATGGGGTCTCAAAGAGTTGGACCCAACTGAGCAAATAACACTTTCACTTTTCATTCTGCAACTAGCAGAATCAAAATACATTTTTTCTCTTATTTTTCTTCTTTTTGGTGAACTAGAAACAGATGGGTAACCCAAGGGGAAAGTAATTGATTTATGTAATTTTATAGTCCAAGTGTTTAATAAAGTTGAAGACTTGTGGTTCTCAACCCAGAAGCCTAAGTCATTATCTAGAAACCTGTTAGAAATATACATTATCAGGCTCTGCTGCAGACCTACTAAGTCAAAATTTCTGGAGGGCTGGGCCTGGACTCTTTGTTTTAACAGAGTCTCCAGATGACTCATTTTACACCTGCAGTATGAAAACCATTGTTGTGAAGCAGAGGTTTGCAAACTGTGGTTCTTTGGCTAGTGACAGTTTTGTCAGAGAATTTCTTAGAAATTCCAGTTCGCAAACTCCAACCATATATGACAAACCAGAAACTCTGGGGTAGGACCACCAACTTGTGTTTTAACAACTCCTTCATGGAATTCTGGTGCATGTCAAATTCTGGTGACAGGGAAGCCTGACATGCTACAGTCCATGTGATCTCAAAGTGTCAGACATGATTTAATGGCTTACAACAACAACAGGCCCCTTCCCAGAGATTATGAGTCATCACTTTTTAGGGTGTGGCCAGGAAATATGTATTTTAATTAGTTTTTCAAGTGATGCTTATATAGGTCATTGATATATATCTATGACTGCAGCCATGAAATTAAAAGATGCTTGCTCCTTGGAAGAAAAGCTATGACCAACCTAGACAGCATTTTAAAAAGCACAGACATTACTTTGCCGACAAAGGTCTGTCCAGTCAAAGCTATGAGTCATAGCTCCAATAGTCATGTATGAATATGAGAGTTGGACCATAAAAAAGGCTGAGCGCCAAAGAATCGATGCTTTTGAACTGTGGTGTTGGAGAAAACTCTTGAGAGTCCCTTGGACAGCAAGGAGATGAAACCAGTCAATCCTAAAGGAAATCAGTCCTGAATATCCATTGAAAGTACTGATACTGAAGCTGAAGCTCCAGTACTTTGGGCATCTGATGTGAAGAATTAACTCATTTGAAAAGACCCTGATGCTGGGAAAGATTGAAAGCAGGAGGAAAAGGGGATGACAGAGGATGAGATGGTTGAATGGCATCACTGACTCAATGGACGTGAGTTTGAGCAGGCTCTGGATGTTGGTGATGGACAGGGAAGCTTGGCGTGCTGCAGTCCATGGGGTTGCAAAGAGTTGGACACCACTGAGCAACTTTACTTTCACTTTCACTTAGATCCTATGTTGTCAGTCTTTCAGAACAGAATAAACTTCTCTAGAAGAAAAGAAAAAGTTTACTTAGGTAGTGTTTATTTTGCAAAAGTTTTCAGGTGTCTGAATTAGATTAATTGCTCACTTTCTTCTCATTTTCCAAATTCAGTCCTTCCAGCCCAGAAGAGATAAACCCCTGCTAGCACATTAGTATTCTGGATGCTGGGAATAATGCTTTAGATATAGTTTTTAACCTCATTCATGACACCAGGAATACAATCATAGCATTATGAGTGCACGAGTTCCAGTGCCTCCGGGAGAAAATACAATTTCTGCCTCATCAAGTTTTATTGATAAAACACAGATGTAGTTATAGTATTCATATGACTTTTTGAATTTGCTTTTGTGTTTTCCAACTTTTTTAACATAATCTTTACCTTCTTATGGGATAAGCAATCATCTGAGATATATTTAAATGAACACAGATTCAATTTCTTAAATTTATTTTCAGCGTGTGAGGAAAAAAATAGAAAATAACAACAACAAAATGTAGTTCTTGAAGTATATTTGAGGACTTTTCTCTAGAGTAACAAATGGATCATCACCTAGAGTGTGTCATTGACCCATGCCATGTTAATCATATAAGTTAGGCTTTAAAAATACAATCCCTGCAAGATGACGTCAGTAAAAACCTTAGAAGTTCTATTTATACAAATAGAACAGAAGCATCTGTCAATAATTTAAAAATTCTTAGCCATTAAAAATCAAATAAAAGCAATATAGACATAAGCTGATTGTTATTGAATATTGAAATATAAATCCAATACAAATGTCTTCTTTCCTTCATTGAGCAATTCCATATAGAAGTTACCATATTCCATATACAAGTTTTTTGGAAGAGGATCAACTTTGTAACCTGACATCAGAAAGATATGTTTAATATGAGCACTGGAATGCATCCTATTTATTAACTGCATGTTTACCAACTGTATGATGATTTCAGGTTAAAAGACTTATTTCTGTGTATTTGTTCTCAAACACTCTTTGACCACAGTTATTGAGAGGGAAAGTGACATATCAGCAATACCAGAGTGGAAGCTCCTATACAGAGTAGATAGGTTGGGATTAATTAATTTACTTGAAGATAGTCATTTTAGGTGCAATGTAATTCTCTGGCAGCAACAAGAATACACTTTTCATGCCCATATGATATTCATGTGGCTAAAATTTTTGACAGCATCTAAATTCATGCTTTAAAATGATCTTCAAAGTCATGCTTCTTTATTCTGACGAAGTCCTTAAGATAATTTAATCAACATCCGTCACTTAACAGAAATGATCTTTGTAAAGAATTCCAGAGAAATCAAGCCATTTATCCAATTCCATTGTCCATGTTGTCTAAGGTAGGACAAATCAGTGATACACTCACACTTATTTTTAACCCAATGGCTTTTAAAGTCTTAGAATATATTTCTAGATATCAATATTTCTCAAATCACTTTGCCGTTAATCGTCAGTCACCTCATTTTTCTTACTGCTAGGTATTTACTAGATATATTTAGTAAAATTTCTTTTGCTCTAAATTGTCTGTGAGTGAAAAGATTCATGCTTGCAAGGAAGCATTGTCAATATAGCTATATTTACATATTGCAGTAGAGATGTAAGGTATTTCAGTGTCTCTCAAATAATTTAGCTGGGTGGGTACTTGTGCTCTAGAGGTTAACTTAATGTCATCTCACTGAACCTCTCAGAATGCCTATAAGAACTACTGCATTTGACTTAGGTTTAATCATGCAGACAAAAAAAAGTGAGCTTGAATATTTTGAACAATTCTGCCAGTTTAACTTATTTATATTTCTTGGCATTAGTGTATTTACTCTATCAATTTGATAAATATTAATTGAGTAGCTACTATATGTCAGACATTTGTTCTATCCTCAAAGAATGCAGCAACAAATATAATATTCTCCACACAAAAAATACTGTGTTGTTGAGATGATTGTGAGACAAGAGCAGAGACAGAAAATCAATTAGGTAGTGAAAACCATAATCTATTCAGATATAATATCATTGTTCAAAAGAGAATTTTAATTTGCACGTCCTGGATGACTAATGAGGTTGGGCACCTTTTCAAATGTTTCTAGGTACAGTGAATATAACTTCTGGTTGTCCTAGGATAGCCCTGGTTTATACATGTTATGTTGTATGGCTTAGCATTTGGCTCTGATCTTTTTTTAGGTAATATCATTTATTACTGAATTAAAGTAAGCTTGGATGGATTTTGAGACCTACATTTTGTAGGTCAATTTTTTGCCATGTTTTTGATTAATAGTGTATGAGATATATGTCTCAAAAACAGTTCTCTCAATTTGGTTATATTGAATAACAACCAGTTACATACATTTTTCTTTTTCTATACCTTTCCAGTTGCAATGTAATCAACATCTCCCTTTCAAAAGCATTATGTGTAAAATGTGTTTGAGAAAAAAAGACTGTGTAGTATTGCCTGATAGCTTATGTTAAAACTATGAACAATATCCTTTCCTTAGTGGTTTGATGACTTATCATATGTTGCAGACCATATGAAAGTAGTTCTTTGGAGGCAAGAGTTTGGTCAGAAATGGTTAATTGTCAGTAGTTTTGTAAATTTTAAATCACATACAAGTATTTACATATATTATTAATGAGTCACATTTTTGAAAGTGAAAGTGAAAGTTACTCAGTCATGCCCCACTCTTTGTGACCTCATGGACTATACAGTCCATGGGATTCTCTAGGCCAGAATACTGGAGTGGGTAGCTGTTCCCTTCTCCAGGGGATCTTCCTGATCCAGAAATCGAGCTGGGGTCTCCTGCTTGCAGGTGGATTCTTTACCATTGCGCCACCATATTATTAATGAATCATACTTTTAGAGCTTATTAAAAATAGTTATCTTGGAATTAATAACCTAGAAAATAAAATATATGTCTAATAAGAAGTCAATTACCAAATTTCCATTTTATAAAAAAGATAATGAAAGTTTAAGAGGCATATAATGTTTGTCAACATTAGCTTTCCAATAGTGAGATTACAGTGATGTCACTGGCTATATAGAAAACCAACATTTTACTCATCATACTGGCACTTATTTTTGAAAGTCTGAGCACAAAAATGACAAATCATCACATGTATCAGCCAAACTTCTATTCACATATTCATCTGTGACTCATGACCAATAGATCAAATTACTATTTTTATAAATCAATGTTACTCATTTCCAAGTCCAGATTTTGTTGTGCATGTAAATAATTAATACCTCCCTTTAATGTAAGTTAGATATAACATATATTTGGGAAACAGAGTGAGAAGTCCTGGAAAAAGCCTATCTTTAATTCTGTAACAGAAGCGATTAACATATTGGACCCTTGAAAAGATTTTGGAAATATTTAAAAGCTGTTGGTGAGATAGGTCTTCCAAAATAGTGGAGTTAGGTCCTCCATGAATCTGCTACTTAAAAACAATGAAATATTCCCATAACATTATACTATCTTTCATCTCCTGTGGAGGAAAAATGTATCTGAAGCAGTGTGTGGAAATTAACAAGTATTAAAATGACCTAAGGGGCTTCTCAGGTGGCAGGAGTGGTAAAGAACTTGCCTGCCAATGCTGGAGATGTAAGAGATGTGGGTTCAGTCTCTGGGTTGGGAAGATCCTCTGGAGGAGGGCATGGCAACCCACTCCAGTATTCATGACTGGAGAATCCCATGGACAGAAGAGCTTGGTGGGCAACAGGCCATAGGGCCACTTACA
The DNA here is from genome assembly GCA_006410615.1 of Neotragus moschatus. Lineage (NCBI taxonomy): Eukaryota > Metazoa > Chordata > Mammalia > Artiodactyla > Bovidae > Neotragus > Neotragus moschatus. The sequence goes on along the minus strand of SJYA01002742.1, from coordinate 3,089,086 downwards.
GTTGGACACGACTGTAGTGACTTAGCATGCACGAAAAATGACCTAAATTGTTATTATACTTATTATTATCATCATTGTCCTAATTTTCCTTAGGAAAAGTCTATTACAAGTGTACAACTTATTGTGACTCATGGACTTTTTAAAAATCTATGAAGTAGTCATTATTATGATTCCTGTGTTACAGACAAGGAAACAGAGTCATGGGTAGTTTACACAATTAAAAAAATTAATGTCATGCAGGTAGCAAGCAGCTGAGTTGGAATTTGCACACAAGCATACACAGTGTTAAGTAAATACATTAAAATTTTATGTATACAAAGATCTCTAGAATTAAAAAAACAGAATAAATAACTTAAAATATTAATAACAATGAAATATGCATGGTGGGGCTATGAATGTATATTTTTACTTATTCCCAGTTTTCTCTACAATTCGAATTGTATTTAATAACCATATGCTAATTTTATTCAGTATGATCTAGGGAAGATTATCCCAGTTATAGTCATCCTGGTACTATTTACTATAGAAAACATTATTAAAATGTGAATCTGCCCCATGCAAATTATTGAAGAGAAAGCTGGTCAGTGTTCAAAGGGGTAAAATAATTTTATAGCAATAAGGAAAAATTGTTGTCAGAATCATTTATATATTGTCTTGATCTTGAAAGAAAAAGAGGGGAACAAAGAAACAGGTGACAATGTTTTATGAAACCTGAAATCAGGAACTTATCACCTATACCAAACAGTGTCCTCCATCTCTAACTAAATTATAGACCTCAAATACCCCCAGCTAGAAATACCCATGGTAATTCAGCACTGAAACTTTCAAAGGAGAACTAAATAGAAAACTTAAATTGAGTAAAATCTGCTAAGGACATCTGGTTCCTAAAAGCCGGGATTTTGTAATCAGAATATTCATGGGCAATGTCAGAGTCCAATGCAGGTGCCTCTGCCAAGGAGAGTGTCACTGTGCACAGGAAGTGTACGGAGAGCTGCACACACACAGACATGATTTAGATGTTTCATTTGCATCACTGCTTTCTGAGTATTCTGAATTAGTGTTTGCTTTATCACATTTGAGACCTGCACTTTTTCTGAGAGTAAATCTCCTGGGGTCAGTATCCCTTGGTCTTTGTCTATTCTTGCTTATTTCATTCAAAGGCCATATATTCAATAAATGCTCATTGAATATTTGCTGCACATGAAGTGGAGAAAAACAGAAAACAATCATTAGTCGTATTTGCAGAGCAGAAATAGAGACAGAGACTTAGAGAACGAAGACATGGACACCAAGGGGGAAAGAGGGAGCTGGTATGAACTGGGATGCTGAGCTTGATGTATATACACTACTGTGTATAAAACAGATAACTAATGAAAACCTACTATACAGCACAGGAAAATCTACATAATGCTCTGTGGTGACCTAGATGGGAAGAAAATCTAAGAGAGAGGGGATATATGTATACATATGGCTAATTCACTCTGCTGTACAGCAGAAAATAACACATTGTAAAGCAACTACATTCCAATAAAATTTTTTTTTAAAGTGTGAGACAGACAAATATTTAGAAGTGGTTATAGTATCAACAGTAGATGAAATGGAGCACAGAGAGCTATAAAAACATAGAGCAGATCATATAACCTAGGCTTTGGACAGGTCTCTGGATTTTCCTGGGGAGGGTGTCAGGGTGGCTGCCTTGAGAGGACGTCACCTGAATTAAGCTTCTTGGAGGGCTGAAAGCCAGCTGAGAGGAGGAAGGGTCATATGGGGCAAGGTTTATCAGACAAAGGGAACAACGTGCCTATTTCTAAACAATGGAGTTCCAAAGTGGAAGGGACAGAATTCCTGATGTTTGCTAAAGTGTTATAACGCATTGAAACACACTATTTTCCATCCCCGGGAAAGGAAAGCATCGGGGCAAGATTTACTATTGGAGCTGTCAGTTTATCAGGCTGGAGCAGGTGTCAGGAACAGCAAGAAATCAAGTCCAAAAGGAATAAAATCAGAAATAGAGAGATGAGTAAAAGTGGTAAGTAATGGCCATGGCAAAAGGCCACCCGAGACTGCACAACAAAACTCCAGCACGAAAATGAATTCCAGACCTTGTGTTAGAGAGAGGGTTGTAAAAAGCTCAAGAGCAATTAAAGATTCCTGCAGGTTGAGCACTGCTTCAGCATTGATATAAAAATAGCAATTGATGTCCAAAAACAGTAATCTCTGATACTAAGTGCAAAATCTACACATTCTAGAAAATAATATTTTATATACTAAAAAATGCCAAGACAATATATTGTTTATCTTACACATGATCATAGGAAAGATAACAGATCTTTTTGGAAGTCTTGTTTGGGAAAAATAATCATGTGATTTTGTCAAATAATGTTTAGAGATAGTTTGAACTTCCATCACATGGATTTTCATCAGTTTATAATATAGGAGCTTCTCTCTACCTTTTATACACTCTATTTTCTATAAAGCCTTTATGGAAACAAGGAAATTTATTTTAATATGTTCATTATGAAACTAACTAATCAGTGTCATTAAAAATGTTTACTTCTCTTATTGTGAAAGTAATACCTACTCATTGTAGAAACTGCAAAAAAGCATATGAAATTAATCAGTCACAGTTCTAACAATTTAAAAAGTATAATCACAGTTAATATTACAGTACATGTCCTTTTAGTAGTTTTCCTGTGCAATCAATGGAAAATGACATATATAGCATAACTGAAACTGAAATGTACATCATGCTTTTTTTATTTGAATCTATCATAAAGGTTTTTCTAATTCATTAAAATAGTACTCAAAAGCATATATTTGACACAAATAACCGCATAGTGATTCACCCTGTGATCTCACTATAAATTACTTAAAAATTCTCCAAATATTAGATATATATTGTAGTGGAAGAAATAGATGCAAACAAAATACAATTTTAAAAGAATTTTTAAAACTACAAATCTGCATATGCATATCTGATATTTATTTTAGGATCAATTCTTAAAAGTGCAATTATTGAGTTAGAGGATATAAATATTTTAAAGTGGGAAATATTCAGAATTTGCCTAAATAAACCACATGATCTACTGGATTTTGTGAACACACAAGCCAGAGGGATAAAATTCCAAAAAGCTTAAAAGATAAAAGGAGTTGACTAAATAACCTTAGCTAAATTAATTGTATGTATTTGGAAAGAGATCATAGGAATTTACAAATTCTAGTTTTCTTCTTACCCTGAAATTTTGCTGGAGATATGAAGCAAAAGTAATTTGAAATATTTCACATTTTTTTGGTATGTATTTGATTTGTTATGCTTTGAATGACTAAATTTCTTAAAAAAGAACTAGAATTTGACAGAGTTCACCTTCTGGTATTCATTGATTTTGGATCTTGTGAAATTTTAGAAGGAATCAGTTTAGTTCAGTAGCTCAGTCATGTCCAACTCTTTGCAACCCCATGAATCGCAGCACGCCAGGCCTCCCTGTCCATCACCAACTGCTGGAGTTCACTCAGACTCATGTCCATCGAGTCGGTGATGCCATCCAGCCATCTCATCCTTGGTCGTCCCCTTCTCCTCCTGCCCCCAATCACTCCCAGCATCAGAGTCTTTTCCAATAAGTCAACTCTTCGCATGAGGTGGCCAAAGAACTGGAGTTTCAGCTTTAGCATCATTCCTTCCAAAGAACACTCAGGACTGATGTCCTTTAGAATGGGTTGGATCTCCTTGCAGACCAAGGGACTCTCAAGAGTCTTCTCCAACACCACATTTCAAAAGCATCAATTCTTCGGTGCTCAGCTTTCTTCACAGTCCAACTCTCACATCAATACATGACCACTGGAAAAACCATAGCCTTGACTAGACGGACCTTTGTTGGCAAAGTAATGTCTCTGCTTTTGAATATGCTATCTAGGTTGGTCACAACTTTCTTTCCAAGGAGTTAGAGTCTTAAGAAGGACCTATAAGTGGTCAGGTCATTTGATGCTTGAGTGTATGTGGAAGGCATATTTGAAATATTTGTGATCCTCTGTGAGACACCTTAAAGTCATTAATGCTAAATATTTTTAGAAACTGATATTGGTCAGTAAATATTTTGCATAAGTGATAAACTTTAATATTTCAGTATTATGGTTAAATGGCTAGAGTCCATTTATAAATTAAATACATTTGGTGTATTGGCTTAAAAAAAAAAAAAAAAAAACTAAGAAAAAGCAGCAATTACTTTAGTTCCAGAATCCATGCTTTGAATTTTACTTGCCTCTTTTTATTTTTTTCACTTAGTCCTCACTACAATACTATAGAACCCTTTTTCTTATTATTTGTTTACATATGAATATACAGAAGCTTAATGTATTGTTGTCAGCCGAATATTTGTGAATAGGATATTTACGTTCAGTCACAAGAGACATTCATGGAATGGCTACGATTTACCAGACATTATGTGACATGCTGTGGATAAATAATGAGTCCATACAAGGCTCAAAGCCTTGTTCTGGAGACAGAAATACAAAGAGTTATTTTTAAGTGCAGACACAAATGGCTCCACAGGAAGCCAAAACATGCTTCTGTGGAATAGGATGGGAGATTTAAATCTCTGAACATTAGTAAAATTTAGCCAGATTAAACTGATTTGAGTGGATGAAAGCCCTTGCATATATGACTCACTGTGTAGCTTCTGAGGAAGTTGTCCACTTTTGTCTCAGTGTATTTGTAACCCAGTCTGTGTGCAGCATTGTGCTGGTATATGCCAAGGTATATTTGTAGCTGACAACAGCCCTGATGGTAGGGAGTATTTGACCCATTTTACAGATACAGAAATGACACCTCAAAGAAATCAATAATTACCTAACTTCACTTAACTCTGCCTGGAATTCAAACTCATGTTGGTCAGCTCTTGAAGTCCCTATAATTAACAGTGCAGGAAGCTGCCTGAAGCACATAAAATACGAGGCAATTATATAGTTACCACCTGCTTTCACCCTCCAAATTCATATCCTGAAAGCTAACCCCCGAGGTGACGGGGTTCGGAGATGATTGCTCATGAGGACGGAGTGCTCATGAATGGGATTAGAACCCTTAAAAAAGAGACTCATGAGGGCTCCCTTGCCCATCTGCCAAGTAATAACTCAGGGATAATATGGATGCCTATGAACCAAGAAGAGGGCCCTCACTAGACACGAAATCTGCTGCCACCTTGGCCTTGTACTTCACAGCCTCTGGAACTGTAGCAAAAATTTTCTGTTGTTTATAGTCTCCCCAGTTTCATGTTTTGTTTTGTCAGCCTGAGTTGACTAAGACACTCACTCACTGAAGAAATAGTAGCAAGCAATTGCCATAGTATGTACATGACATAAGCGGGAAGCTATCAGCCTCGGTTAACACAGTGCTTGACCTGTTGTTTGTGCCTCTTAATGAATGAAACACAAAAATGAAAACCAGAAGAGGTCGGGAAAGGAAGTGTGTGGTGTATGTGTATGAGCAGGGTTTTGCGGTATCGGGGCTATGCTAGGGAAAGATTATTTGCAAGACTGTCACTTCATAAATAGGTAGTATAGTCAGTCAGAGAGTCAGTTCACTCACTCAGTTATGTCTGCCTCTTTGCATCCCCATGGGCTGTAGCATGCATGGCCTCTCTGTCCATCACCAACTGCCAGAGCTTGCTCAAACTCATGTCCATAGAGTCAGTGATGCCATCCAACCATCTCCTCCTCTATCACCCCCTTCTCCTCCTGCCTTCAGTCTTTCAGAGCATCAGGGTCTTTTCCGAGTCAGTTTTTCACATTAGGTGGCCAAAGTACTGGAGTTTCAGCTTCAGCATCAGTACTTCCAATGAATATTCAGGACTGATTTCCTTTAGGATGAACTGAGTGGATCTCCTTGCAGTCCAAAGGACTCTCAAGAGTCTTTTCCAACACCACAGTTCAAAAGCATCAATTCTTTGGCCCTCAGCTTTCTTTATAGTCCAACTTTCACATCCATACATGACTACTGGAAAAACCATAGCTTTGACTGGATGGACATTTGGCGGGAAAGTAATATCTCTGCTTTTTAATATGCTGTCAAGGCTGGTCATAACTTTTCTTCCAAGGAGGAAGCGTCTTTTAATTTCTTGGCTGCAGTCATGATTTACAGTGATTTTTGGAGCCCAAGAAAATAAAATCTCTCACTGTTTCCATTGCTTCCCATCTATTTGCCATGAAGGGATGGGACCAGATGCCATAATCTTCGTTTTTTGAATGTTGAGTTTTAAGCCAACTTTTTCATTCTCCTTTTTCACTTTCATCAAGAGGCTCCACAGTTCTCCTTCCCTTTCTGCCATAAGGGTGGTATCATCTGCATATCTGAGATTACTGATATTTCTCCCAGCAATCTTGATTCCAGCTTATGCTTCATCCAGCCTGGCATTTTGCATGGTGTACTCTGCACATAAGTTAAATAAGCAGGGTGATGATATACAGCCTTGACATACTCCTTTCCCGACTTGGAACCAGTCTGTTGTTCCATATCCACTTTTAACTGTTGCTTCTTGACCTACATACAGATTTTTCAGGAGGCAATAAGGTGGTCTGGTATTCCCATCTCTTAAAGAATTTTCCACAGTTTGTTGTGGTCTATACAGTCAAAGCCTTTGGTATAATCAATAAAACAGAAGTAGATGTTTTTCTGGAATTCTGTTGCTTTTTCTATGATGTTGGCAATTTGATAGATAGTATGGGAGTACAGGAGGAAGGTTAACATTTCCAGTCAGAATCTGTAAGGCTAACCTGTTGTTACCTTCTTCTAACTAAAACTCATTTTCTTTTTTTCAAGACAATAGTGTTCCTTGTTCCTAAAAACAAGACCGGGAGCTGACTGTAGCTCAGATCATGAACTCCTTATTGCCAAAATCAGACTTAAATTGAAGAAAGTAGGGAAAACGACTAGACCATTCAGGTATGACCTAAATCAAATCCCTTATGATATACAGTGGGAGTGACAAATAGATTCAAGGGATTAGATCTGATAGGCAGAGTGCCTGAAGAAGTGTGCATGGAGGTTCATGACATTGTACGGGAGGCAGTGATTAAGACCATCCCCAAGAAAAAGAAAGCAAAAAGGCAAAATGGTTGTCTGAGGAGGCCTTACAAATAGTCCTGAAAAGAGGTGAAGCAAAAGGCAAAGGAGAAAAGGAAAGATATACCCCTTTGAATGTAGAGTTCCAAAAAAATAGCAAGGAGAGATAAGAAAGCCTTCCTCGGTGATCAGTGCAAAGAAATAGAGGAAAACAATAGAATAGGAAAGACTAGAGATCTCTTCAAGGATATTAGAGATACCAGGAAACAGTTCATGCAAAGATGGGCACAAGAAAGGACAGAAATGTTATGGACGTAACAGAAGCAGAAGATATTAAGAAGAGGTGCTAAGAATACACAGAAGAACTATACAAAAAAGATCTTAATGACCTAGATAATCACGATGATGTAATCACTCACCTAGAGCCAGACATCCTGGAATGGGAAGTCAAGTGGCCTTAGGAAGCATCACTACAAACAAAGCTAGTGGAAGTGATGGAATTCCAGCTGAACTATTTCAAATCCTAAAAGATGATGCTGTGAAAGTGCTACACTCAATATGCCAGCAAATTTGGAAAACTCATCAGTGGCCACAGGACTGGAAAAGGTCAGTTTTCATTCCAATACCAAAGAAAGGCAATGCCAAAGAATGCTCAAACTACCTCACAGTTGCACTCATCTCACATGCTAATAAAGTAATGCTCAAAATTCTCCAAGCCAAGCTTCAATAGTACATGAATCATGAACTTCCAGATGTTCAAGCTGGATTTAGAAAAGGCAGAGGAACCAGAGATCAAATTGCCAACATCTGTTGCATCATAGAAAAAGCAAGAGAGTTCCAGAAAAACATCTACTTCTGCTTCATTGACTATGCCAAAGCCTTTGACCATGTGGATTACAACAAACTGGAAAATTCAAGAGAGGGCAATACCAGACCACCTGACCTGCCTCCTGAGAAATCTGTATGCAGATCAAGAAGCAACAGTTAGAACTGGACATGGAACAACAGACTGGTTCCAAATGGGGAAAGGCGTACATAAGACTGTATATTGTCACCCTGCTTATTCAACTTACATGCAGAACATATCATGAGAAATGCTGGACTGGATGAAGCACAAGTTGAAATCAAGATTGCCAGGAGAAATATCAATAACCTCAGATAACCCTGTCATCTCAGATATGCAGATGACACCACACTTATGGCAGAAAGTGAAGAACTGAAGAGTCTCTGAATGCATGTGAAAGAGGAGAGTTAAAGAAGTTTGCTTCAGGCTCAACATTCAGAAAACTAACTTCATGGCATCTGGTCCCATCACTTTATGGCAAATAGATGGGGAGACAATGGAAACAGTGAGAGACTTTATTTTTTGAGCTCCAAAATAAATGCAGATGGTGACTGCAGCCATGAAATTAGAAGACACTTCCTCCTTGGAAGAAAAGTTATGACCAATCTTGACAGAATATTAAAAAGCAGAGAAGTTACTTTGCCAACAAAGATCCACCCATTCAAAGCTATGTTTTTTTCAGTAGTCATGTATGGTTGTGAGAGTTGGACTGTGAAGAAAGCTGAACGCCAAAGGATTTATGGTTTTGAACTGTGGTGTTGGAGAAGACTCTTGAGAGTCCCNACCAATCTTGACAGAATATTAAAAAGCAGAGAAGTTACTTTGCCAACAAAGATCCACCCATTCAAAGCTATGTTTTTTTCAGTAGTCATGTATGGTTGTGAGAGTTGGACTGTGAAGAAAGCTGAACGCCAAAGGATTTATGGTTTTGAACTGTGGTGTTGGAGAAGACTCTTGAGAGTCCCTTGGACTGCAAGGAGATCCACTCAGTTCATCCTAAAGGAAATCAGTCCTGAATATTCATTGGAAGTACTGATGCTGAAGCTGAAACTCCAGTACTTTGGTCACCTGACGTGAATAATTGACTCATTGGAAAATACCCTGATGCTGTGAACGATTGAAGGCAGGAGGAGAAGGGAGTGACAGGAGGAGATGGTTGGATGGCATCACTGACTCTATGGACATGAGTTTGAGCAAGCTCTGGCAGTTGGTGATGGACAGGGAGGCCTGGCGTGCTGCACACCATGGGGTCACAAAGGGACACTACTGAGCGACTGAACTAAACTGAGTGTTCCTTGGCTAAAATACCTTCTCACTTTGATATAGCTGGGAGCCATTTTTTCCTTCTTCCTACCTTTAAATTAAACAGGATGCCTGGAGGGTTATCCATTGACAAGTAAGCAGTGGGAAGAAAGCTACTGTGCTATGGATGTAGAACAAAATAGAAAGAACACAGCCATTGCTGACATCAGTCAATCACCATACAAGCTCTAGGCTTTTTTACTCTAGTATTTATTTTTGTGGACAATACATATATCCCTTACTTTTTAAAATCATTGTAGTAGGGTTTTATTTTCTTACTTGCTGCTGACTGGAATCCCAACTGAATTTGATTCAAATTAACGAAAGCAGAAGAGTTCAAGTTGGGAAAGATACTCAACTTGTCCCAGAAACTGGAAACAGAATTGATGACAAGAGGAATGAATGGGCTAAGTAAGGTATTGAACAGTTTACAAATGTGCCTCCAAAGTCTGTTTCAGTAATGGTCTTTGTCAAGTTATCAGTACTCTGTATCAGAATGGGACAGGTATGGGAACCTTGATTCAGGGGCATAAATATCAGCTATAAACTGAGAAATAGACAAAGAAAGAAAACAATGCTGAAGAGCTGGTCAGTCGGGTAGGATCCCAGGGAGCAATAACAGCTTCAGTGCTCAAGTATGAGAATATTCTGGTGCAAGCTTCTGCAGCCACTGAAATGAATAATGCTTGCAAACTCCAGTCTCCCCTATGTCTCTTGTCCAAGATTCAAAGTTCCAAAAGACATTGTCCAATGTTCTTGGCATGGACATGTGCCTCCATGCCCAACTACAGTTGTAGTTTCAAAGAGAGCATGGCATCTAGAGATTTCAAAGCGAGGCATTGAACATACCTCCAACTAAGATTAAATTCAATGTTGTCATTGCCTAAATGGAGGTTAGAGTAATAATAAGAAGAATAAGGTGAGTCCTAAAGGGTCAATAAGACAGCAAGTGTCCAAAAAGTCCCCTGTCCTTGCCTCTGCAAGTTTGACCCCTTAATCATCCTTAAGTTCTATTGTTTTATATTAAAAAGTTGGAATCCATGTCCCAGTTCCTCTGATGACTCTGTGAGTGTCATAGGTCTGATAGAGGGAATGAAAAAGAAAGAATTAGTATTCTGTACTTTCAGCTGAGGAACTTGGCCCCTAGATTTAAATTCTGTTACAAATAATCCCCATGCATCCATGCACACTGGCAGATATGACACAACACTTAAATCGCCATTGGCTATGGGCCTAATAAAAGGCGGGTAATAAAATCAAATTCTGCTGGGCTCCATTTTTACAAGCAATATCAAGTCCTGTGAACTTAAATGCCCACTGTCTATTTAGATAGTCATGGCTCAGAGCTGGTATTAAAAGTAGCTAGAAATACTTGTTCTGAAGGGTTGAAATATATTGCAAATTACACTGGAGTATCCACTTAGTCCAAACTAATCCTATATTGCACTGACCTTTGCAAAATCAGTTCTATTTTCCTTGGCAGCTTCATTTCCACTCCTCTTTGTCTTATTCCCTTGAAGTTCCATTTTTATTGGAGTCAGAAATCAGTATGAAGTGGCTGCTAGGTTTCAGGTGGGCTTGTGTGACTGTGTGTGATAGGTTTTGCTTCTGGGTGACCACAACAAACCTATTTTTCATTCCATTTCCTTTGCAGCCTCATTTTCATTCCAGCACTCTGTATTCCTCAGACACCATCAAATACTTTTCCTTTGTAAAACAATGAATGTATTATCCCAGGCTGTGCTTTTCTGGGGCTGAAAAGAGAGCTGGGGGTTTTGTTGTTTCCCTACACATTAAAAAGAAAATACTATATTCTAGACACCCAAACTTTTGTGTCAAGTAACAAAACAACAACAACAACAACAAAATTAATCATAGGAGGGGGATAAAAGCTACATCTGGCACATTTTCACAGGGGTATTGTTTCCAAATTCTTAAGTGGGAAGGATGATTTCTGAGTGAAATGCTAATGTGGAACCAAAGCCTTATCTGAAAGAAGATGGAGACTTTAGAAGAGAATTGCATTCACTTAAACAGGGAAGTGGCTTTTGACCTTTAGAATTTAGCCAAAAGCTTGAATAACCTCACTTCTCAGTCTTTGTGTGCAGAGAAGGCACTAATCTCTGCACTACTTCAATAAAATTTTATCAAATATTTTGTGTGGAGTTTTGCTGAAGCATCACACAGACTGCAGACACCCAGCTGTGGCCTGTGGCATGGTCAAACACCAACTTGGCTTCAGATTTTTATGTGCAAGTTCAAAAGAGAATATATTTTACCAACCCCATATGTTTTCTCAAATTCAGACTTGACTCAGTATGGATGGATGGCAAAGTATAGCATTTGGCCAAGTTCCTACTTTGTTAGTACACCTCACTCTAATTTTGACTTCCAAAGATGACATTCTGTCTACAGTTGAGGTTCCTTTACTTTTGTGCAGAAAGTAATCCTCTCAGGAACTTGAAAAATATATAGTCCCAGAAGGTACCTTCTGAAACAGAACATTTTATGGTAACATGAGAATCTGTAATTTTTTTTACAGATCACTGAATGATTTTGAATGTAGTTCAATATCCTTGAACTACATTTTGAGAAACCACTGTTTGAATTATGTTTGTAACACTAATTGGGAAAAGAATTTCATGGCTTCTTATTTGTACTTTACAGTGTATAAAGATTTGAAGACTTCTATTTTTTTCAATGATCTTTTTAAAACCATCCCATCTCTCCTTTTAATTGTCCTTATATTTTTATCTTTTTAAACGTTTAAGTGTTAAATAAAACTGTTTTTCTTGCATGCTGAGGATTTTGATGGGGAAGCGTTACTTCTTTTATTGCTGTCACTGTAAAGATAGCCTGGACACTCGAGGGTTAATCCTGCTGATTGACATGCTGGGTAGACAGGATTTTGTGTTTCATGCCATCTAAAGGCCTCTGGAATAATTGGTTGTCCTATCTCATCAGCATCAATGGAGTAAGGAGGGAAACATAACATCTAGGCTGTGAGGGTGTTTTTTTTCCCTCTCTCCTCTCCTTGTCCTCTTCTTGGTGATAAGGACACAGAGACAGAGGAGTGGATGGAGGAGGGGGAACCAGGAGAGAGATTAAAAGAATATGATGAGAAAAGGATGTCTCCTTGTAGCTATTCCCATTCTATGCAGAGAAATCAGATAGTTCTGATCTCAAATCCCAATCTCAGTTGCCTTGAGCAAGGACCTTTACCTCCTTGACACTAAATATTACTATTAATTAAGTTGGCTCCAAACATATCTATTGGTCCACGGTCCTATAGGAAGTAAATAACATACTTAGAAAAGTTCAAGTGTGTTTGTGTTCAGCAGAATTACTTCAGGATATATTCACATTTAGTAATTAACATTAATATTGAACAGCACTTTGGTTAGCAATTTTCTTCATAAGTGTTAATAATTTTACTACTGTGATTTTCAAATAATAACCTCATGTAGCAATATATATTTCCAATTACAGGACAAAGGTAGTTTGGTAATTAGACTTCTTCTTTGGTTTTCCACTTAATCAGGTGGCTCAAAACATGTGAAGAAACATTTAAAGTGAACTTTCTTGCTTCTTAGAGTGAACAGCCTGGCTCAGTTTCTCTTACCTCTTCTGTTTATATCAAAGAGGTTAACAGATCTATATTTAATGATATTATAAATATGGACAATACATTGTAACTTCTTACCTCCTCTATTAAGCTGTCCTTCACATAAATTCATCTTTGGCCATACAAATAAATATAGTTAAACATTCTAAAGAATCAGTTCCTAAGAAATACATAACCCTGAGAAAGAGAAAAAAAGCCACTAGTTCACAGCTGAGAACCATCATGTTGCTGAGCCTCAAACTGTCTACTTTAGACTCAGCTTGACTGTCATCATCTTTGGAATACTTCTCTGATGATCTTCCCTTTCCCCTATCTCAGCCAAGCCACCAGATAGAATCAATAGCTTCTATTTTTGAGCATTCATGGGAAGCTTCCCAAACATCTGTCAGATCATTTATCGTTATAGTTGGACATCGAGTACTAGAAAAATGCTCTGGATCTAAAGGTGATTTAGAAAAACATACTGCCCTCCATGAACTCTTCTTATAGGGGAGACTGATGAATAGTTGTATCACAGGTAACAAGGAGTTTGTAGGAATGTATGAATTAGTAAATGAAGTATTCTGGTGAAAGTTCCAAAATCAAATAATTTTCCCTGCATTTCTTAATAATAGAAAGTTAATATATATTTTCTGTTTCCTAGTTATCAGTTATCTTATTACATGAGATAAACTAGCACCTTACAGAACATCATTTCAATTATTTCAACAACTGCAAAGTGAGCAAAATAATACCTTATACTTTAATCTTTGGGGGAAAATCGAGATCCAGAGGTATTACAAGTTTTCCATATTCACAGAGTGACATTTAACACAGATCTGCCTCATAATGGAGCTTTAGATGCTAAACAAGACATGAACTCTAATGCAACATAACTCAGGTTCATTTGAATTTTTAAAATGACAATTTTTATGAGGATACATAAGAAAATAACAGAATATATATTGACATCATTTGTTGTCATTACAGAAAGGAGATATGTGGTCTCTTAAGGAGTTAGTTTCCTGCAGATTAACCTTAATCTTCTCCCTTCTCAAATAAATCACATGGTATCGCTTAAAGTGAGAAGAAATATCTGTCAATGTACATTTTTGCTATCTATCCAAATGGATATTTGCTAAATACCCATTTAAATGTGTATTCAAATATACATATATAATAGTATATCAATAAGTAAAATTTAAAAATAGAAAGAAGAAAGATAAATCCATAATACATTATTTCTTTGTAGATTTCTGTGTAGTTTATATGGTCTACACATCGAATGAACACAAAACTGTGTAGTATAACCAAAATCTTTTTTTTTTTTTTAAGTAAGGGTTATTTATTTGTGTGATAGAGGTTTCTTTTAATAACCTATCTCCCTAAAGTTTTCTCATTTGAGCAAATTAGCCTCCATCCCTTGTTGCATAGTTTTCTTCGCACTAAAAATCCTCGAAGATAAAGAAAGCAGTTTATCTTTTGTTATTAATGAGGTCTTCTTTGTAAGACAACATCATTTCTATTCTGGTCACTGCATTATTACAACAGTCAGCATATCAAGGTGCCATCTTATTTTAAAATTCCACATAGTCCAGAGGAAAAAGCAGAAAGTTCTGATGTTTTGATGAGTTTGATACCATTTTTTTTCTTTCAGTTTTACTGAGATATAATTGGCATACAACACTGTATAAGTTTAAGGTCTACAGCATAGTGACTTGATATATGCATTGCAAAATGGTTATCACAGTAAAGAACACTTCTTTTTCTACATGGAAGAAAGAAAAGAAGGAAGGATGGAATTAGTTAAGGAGTAAGAAAGGAAAAATAGAGAGGAAAAAAAAAATTAATGCTGGATTCTTTTACAGATGATCAAAAGCCAAAATTTGGATTTGAAATGGTATGAGTTATCTACCATGTGGTAAATTATCCCAAACTCAGTAGCCTAAAACAACAAAGATTTATTGTCTCATTTAGTTTCTGAAGCTCTTAAATCTTCAAGGAGTTGTTTGGGTGGGTGGTTCTAGCGAAGTGTTTCTCGTGGTTGCCCTCAAAATGTCACTTAGGGTTGTAGTAGTATCTTAAAATGGCAGTCTCCATTGTCACTTTACCTGGGTTCAAATAACAGTTTAATATCAATAATTGTGTGAACCTGAAATATTTATTTTCTTGAGGTCTTAGGAATTACTAGATACTGTCACTTAATAGATTGGGAAATTAATTCATGGAAATCTTGTTAGTACTAAGTGACATCATATATAAAAACAAGCAGCTCAATACCTATAATATAGCAACTATTCAATGAATGCCAGCTTTTATTATTGATATTATGAGATTTAGTATGATGTAGATAGGAAAACAGCCATGGGAGCAAGGAACATTTTATTCATTTTAGCAAATGTGTAAAGGATCTCTCTCTCTTGCAGTGACAGAAATGTCCTGGGCGTTGTGGATAGAGTCATAAATGAGCTATGTGTCCTCTTTCCCTTTAATGTTCATCTTTCCTGAAATATAAGCTCTAGAAAAAGGGCAAAAGTGAGGATTATTGTGGAGAAGGGAAGGGCATCATGCTCTACAAATCAACATAAGAGAATCCAATCTAGTCTGGAGGCTTAAAAAAGAACTCCCAGAAGAAGAAATGTTTTAAGTTGAGTGTTAAAGATAGTAAGGTAAATTGCTGTGGCCAGAACATGAAAGGCAGTAGTATTATGGTGTTCAAAGGCCCAGGAAAAATAAAAGATAGTATACCATGATAAAGGAACTGAAAATGTCTAGGGATTATAGGGCTAGAGAAATCACCAGGTGGTCAGGGAGACTGAACAGGCACTTCAAGTCCAAATGGAAGGTTATGTGAGTGTGTTCATATATGTGTGCACTAAAGGGGATTTTTTAATGCAACAATACATTTTTTTATGACTAGAAAGTAAAGACTGTAAGAAATATGGAGATGATGTAATAGGAGATAGATCACAGATTAAATCACGAAAGGCTAACATTGCCATGAGACAAAATCTGTCCTGAGAAAACATCATACTTTCTTCAAAATATCTAAAAACACAAATTTGGGAGTGACAATCACTATTCTGTGATCAGGCAGGAACCACAAGTTCGTATTGTGTCCCTACTCTCTACTGGGTTTTATCATAGCTATGGGAAGCAGGACAATCAATGAGATGAAAACTTGAAACTCCACTTCACAATATGCCTCACTGGTAGCACACCTGGACATCCAGGAGGAAATATATTCTCTTCTCCCCACATTGACAAGAGAAGGGACATGATAACAGACTTTAAGAATATCACTGGCTCATAAAACTGCAAAGCACTGTAATGTGATTCACATCAAGGTCATCATGATTCTATAGCTTGTGATCTTTTGCTGCTCTATGTTCCCTCGCCCATTTCAACAACCTCTTACCCTGAAAAATGATCAACATGACACTACCTATCCATTCTGCCAGTGTTCTCCTAGGATTATACTCCCCGTTGTCAAGTGTTAAATAGAATAAAGGCTTTACGAGAAGGACTACTAATACATTAACAAGCAGTCCCTCTGGAAAACACTCATATCATTGTTTTAGGGTGGAATTTGTCAGACTTAATTCCATGAGAATATGTCTTTGTGGTATTTGTGACCAGAGTATTGGATACATCCCAATATATACTTATTCACTTTCTTTGGTGCTTACAAACAGTTTAAATCGAATCATCAAATCAAGTCTTCTGAAGATATCTCACTCAAGATTGTATTTCTTAGTATAAATATCATACAGAATACATTGCTGTTTAGATTACTAATTCTGAACTTAATTTTAACAAGCAAAAAATTGAAGAGGAAGCAACCTTGAGACATGATAAGGATAAAATGTTCAAGGCATTCTGAACGTCTACAGTGTGTTAAATACTTTGTATTATCTTATTGCAGATCCTTCATTTCTCATAAAATATGACTCATTTTTAAATTGTTGCACAGATATGGAAACTGAGACCTAGATAATAGCTTAGTAGACAATATGCCCAAGATTCACATTCCATGCGGTCTCCCCAATCTAAAACATAGTTACCAGGCACACGGCAACAAAACAAGTACAGATAAACTTGCATGTTAAGGTCTTGCGTATGTGAGACACTGTGCTTTTCATTATCATCACAGCAATCAACCCTGTTGCATAGAATTCTCGTCTCAGTTTTATAGATGAGGAAACCTAGAAACAGTTTAGCAGACCTGTTCAGATGCCCATAGCCAGGTAAAGGCAGCAGGACATAAACTCATGCCTGCTTGTAAAGCCTGCCTAAAACTTTTCTGCCGCTCCAAAATTTGCACTGAGCATCTGACATTGTTTCAAAATCAAGAGACAAATTCATCACAGCATTATCTTCTAGAGGTCAGAGTTGTCTTACTCACTGAAAATTGAGATCCTGCCTCGAAACTGATTGTGAACCCATCTGTGTTTTACATGGAAGTCTGTATTTAGCTAATCTAGTAGAAGGCACTGGCACCCCACTCCAGCACTCTTGCCTGGAAAATCCCATGGACGGAGGAGCCTGGAAGGCTGCAGTCCATGGGATCGCTAAGAGTCGGACACGACTGAGCAACTTCACTTTCACTTTTCACTTTCCTGCCTTGGAGAAGGAAATGGCAACCCACTCCAGTGTTCTTGCCTGGAGAATCCCAGGGCCGGGGGAGCCTGGTGGGCTGCCGTCGATGGGGTTGCACAGAGTCAGACACGACTGAAGTGACTTAGCAGCAGCAGCAGTAAGAAACTTACTTTGATTTTGAGAAATACGCTGAGCTTTCATTCTAATGTATGTTCTCAAGTATGTTCTTCTGGACTCTGATACTTAAGACCAACTTTAGAGGAAACTCCCAGCCACTATCCTGGTGTACGTGACTTCATTTGATGGCTTAAATAAGAATTTTAGCCTACCCAATTGCTCTGACTCCCTATAATCTGTCTTAAGGGAATATTAAGGCCTCTTGCCTTCTTCTCCATCAGTTGAGGACCAGACAGAAAAGCAAAGAATGTTTTCCGAGAAGCCACTGGAGGTTTCCCAAAGAATTAAGGATTGTCCTTGGATTGGGCTACTTTTGCTAAATATATTGCCAGACCACCAGAAGACAGAGGGCAAGTTTAAGCTGAGAATAGTTATGACTGATTTTCAAGGCCAAATTGAGATATTTTTGCTAGGAAGGATAGTCACTCAGCAATGTTTGAAGGAAATGTGTGGTCATGTGATTTTCAGGCAGTTGTTGGGAAGGGAAATGTCTCCAATTGAAAGAAAGAAAGTGAAGTCACTCAGTCATGTCTGACTCTTTGCAGCCCCATGGACTGTAGCCTACCAGGCTCTTTTGTCCATGGGATTTTCCAGGCAATAGTACTGGAGTGGATTGCCATTTCCTTCTCCAGGGAATCTTCCTGACCCAGGGATTGAACCCACATCTCTCGCATTGTAGACAGATGCTTTACTGTCTGAGCCACCAGGGAAGTCCTAATGAAGTATGATATTTGTATTTAAATGCTCATATCTATATAAATGTCTGACTTACAGTAGGTCCTCAGTAGAAGATGACTTTAAAGGGGAAACTACATGGTAAGGTATCTTCAGCCTTTTGTTACTTGTACTTCTTGAACATGGTGAACCATAACATATGTTTTGTGACTGAAGGGAAATGGATGATTTGGAAAGAAAAATGGTGATAAGTGCCCTTAGGAATCTCCCTGGATATGTTAACATTGGGCTGCATTGTGATTTAACAAATATATTGGATTCTCTCTGATTTGTTAATAACCACAATGACTCTGGTTATATACATGTATGGCTTCCCAGGTAGGGATAGTGATAAAGAACCCACGTGCCAGTGAAAGAGACATAAGAAACTTGGTTTGATCTCTGGGTTGGGAAGATTCCCTGGAGTAGGAAACAGTAACCTACTACCATATTCTTCACTGGAGAATCCCATGAAGAGAGGAACCTGGCAGGCTATCATCCATAGGGTCTCAAAGAGTTGGACATGCCTGAAGCAACTTAGCATGCACACATGTATGCGTGTGTGTGTGTGTGTGGCTTGTAATGCCCCAAAACAAACATGCTCATGAATATACTATAAGAGAACCAAGCATTCAGATCCCTGTTTCTTCTCAGGCATGGTTCAGACCATCAAACCAATCTCCCTGCTGGTTATTTGATTCCAAGGATGCTCCTAGGAGTCTCTTTGTCATGAATAGATTTAGCTTACATTAAAAATATTTAGTCATTGAATCCAAGCTCTGACTTTGAGGCAGCTAGTTCAGGCTTTTCCTTAATGGACCACAAAGAAGCTATCAGCTTAGTTATGTTTTTTTCAATTCAGTTTTATCCATACCCTTGTTCATTTACTCATTAACAAATAATTTTTGGCATCTAATATATGAAAGATTCTTATCACTCCTGGGATTCTCCAGGCAAGAATACTAGAGTGGGTTGCCATTTCTTTCTCCAATGCATGAAAGTGAAAGTGAAGTTGCTCAGTCGTGTCTGACTCCTAGGGACCCCATGGACTGCAGCCTACCAGATTCCTCCGTCCATGGGATTTTCCAGGCAAGAGTACTGGAGTGGGTTGCCATTGCCTTCTTCCAACAAGAAAGGAACAGCAAAATTTCAGGAAATTCTTTAATATCTTGAACACTGTAGGTAACATAGAATGTATGATTTGTTTCTGTAATGTTCACTGTATGAAGAGACAATGTAGTTTCATTAATGTACACAGATATGTGCACAGACCCCAAGATCACATTATCCGGCCTTCTTACATTATAGCTAAGTTCAGGACTCAGACCAAACATCTTCTGTGTCTCAAATCATGAAGAGTTCTTTTTTCATCTCCTTAGGTATGGGCTTTCCTGATAGCTCAGTTGGTAAAGAATCTGCCTGCAGTGCAGGAGACCATGGTTTGATTCCTGGGTTGGGAAGATCTGCTGGAGGAAGGGATAGGCTACTCACTACAGTATTCTTGGGCTTCCCTTGTGGATCAACTGGTAAAGAATCCACCTACATGTGGGAGACTTGTGTTTGATCTCTGGGTTGGGAAGATCCCCTGGAGAAGGGAATAGCTACCCACTCCAGTATTCTGGCATGGTGAATTCCATGAACTTGTAGTCTACTGGGTCACAAAGAGTTGGACACAACTGAGTGACTTTCACTTAGGTATAAAGGATTAGTTTTCTTCAAGAGATTGCCATGCCTCCTTGAACCTAGTCTACTAGTCTTGTAAAGAATCACTTACCTGTGTCAGCCCACTAAATAGGTATCATTTTAAGCAAAATCCCCAGGTGAAATATGTATGTTTTATTATACTCATGAGAGAACAGAAGATCACTTATATGAATGTCTACCTAATCATGCATGGGCCTGGACTGTTTTAAAAGGAAGTGTTTTTGATCTTCCAAGGTAACATACCCTGGTGGTGGGATATACTAGACCGTGTAGCAGATCAATAGTATCACACTGGCCTATTCATGCATAAGAGCAGGGTCATAGAGATTATCTTTGAGATAGATGTGCCCTTTTGAAAATCAGTGCTTGTTATGGCAGTTTAATTAATTTCAAGAGAAAAAGTTCACTTGCTTTAGTGATACTCCAGTTTAGTTTGAGAGAGAAATTTGAAAAGGAATGATAGAATAACAAGTAGAAGGAGGGGGAGGAAAAGAAGAAGGAAAAAGGGAAGAGGAAGGGAAGAAGCAGGAAGAGAACAAGAAGAAATGAGCCATGTTTGTTGAAAGAACACGATCACAAGTCTGCCCTTCTGGTTCTCAGATATTGTTTTTACCTGTAGAGATAGCTGATTTTCCCACAGGAGTATCTCAAATTTAGAAGTATTTCTCAATACACATTTAAAAATTAATTTAAATTGCTACATGATGCTTTTTTATGATTTAGGGAAATGTTGGTGAATGATAATTTCTTGGTGACTATGATGACTAAAGTACCTGTGCAGTCTTGAATATATACGATATATATATTTATATATTTTCTCATCTTCAGGTAAACCCATTTTTAAAACATTTTTTTAAAGCAGAATATACATACAGAAAAGTATACATATTATAAATGTGCAACACCATAAATTTTCTCTAAACACACTCATACAGACAGCATTAACATTAAGAAACAAATATTGCCTGCACCCTAGAATCATTATCCATTGTGCTTGCTTCCCATTTCTAAACCCTTCAAAGGTACCACCATCCTGACCTCTTTTGCATTTTATAAGAACAGAATCACATGTACGTTATCTTATTTTAGTCCATAATTGTTCGTGTCTGGTTTCATCAAACATTATGTTTGTGAGATTCATCTGTATGTCTCTGTGGGCTCATGAATTGTTGATTTTCATTGTCATACTTTTCATTACAGCAGTTGACATAGTCGTGATTCAATTATTTTAATATATTCAAAATAAAATCTGTGGCAAATTCATTTATTTCCTATAAATTATAACCTACATATTAGAGACTAAAATGATGTTTTCATGATCATAGTACTATTAAAGAGTTAAAAAACATATCTAAATTTTAGAAATAGAGTTAAACTACAACCAGGCTCCCTACCTTTCAGGTAAATCATCTTCTGAAAAATACAGTTTCACTTTTAGAAGTTACTTTTTCTACTTACCTTGCAGAATTCTTAGATAAAGAAAAACCTAAAATGGATCATGAAATACCTTTACAATCACAACATGTTTCACTCCATTTTCAGATAAGTGTGTGAAATGAAGGGTTTAGTTGTTTGCAAGGGCATCACTTGGTTAAAAATGTTAAGTTGCTAAGTTGCTTTTCTGCGTGCATGTATGCCTCGTCGCTCAGTAATGCCCGATTTTTTGCAACCCCATGGACTGTAGACCAGCAGGCTCCTCTATCCATGGGATTTCCCAGGCAAGAGTACCGGAGTGAGATGCCATTTCCTCCTCCAGGAGATCTTCCCTACTGAGGGATCAAACCCACATCGCCTACATTTCTTGCATTGCAGGCAGATTCTTTACCACTGAGCCGCTTCTCCCCAGTGACATTCAAATCTTTCACATAGAAGCTGCATGATATAATAGATTAAACTCAATGAGTTTAAATTAAATTCACTGAAGGCAAACACATTCTTCTTCCCAGTATTACTCTTTCATTATAGCACAGTGCTAAACTCACTGCTGACCACATTAGTTCTAAATGATAAATCTGAAATCATGTAACTTTTGGTGGATAAGTATGGTAGGCTGAATAATGATCACCGAAATATGACTATGTACTAATCCTCAGAGGCTGTGAAGGTGCTGTATGTTGTTTGGGGGGATTAAGTTTGAAGATCAGCTGACCTTGAAATAGGAAAATTACCCTGGATTGTTCAAGAAGATCCAAGGTAGTCACAATAGCCCTTATAAATGGAAGAGGGAGGCAGAGAAGGAAATTAGAATCAGAGAAAGACTTGAAGATGCTAGACTTGTGTCTTTAAAGATGGAGAAAGGGAGGGAAATGGATATTCTCCCCAGGCCACTAGAAGGAACATATCCATGCTGGCACCTTGATTTAGCCCAGTGTGACCTGATTTGAGGTTTTGGAGTTCCATTATCTATAAGACAACAAACTTGTGTCACTGACTTTGTGGTAATTTGGTACAACAAAATAGCAAATCAATGTAATAGGTGTGAGTAATTGACTAAAAAAGTTCTTGTTTTCCTGAACCAGGGTAAAATAAGAGTGGAGGGGATGGGCAATAGATAAATCTTGTCTTTTCTTCTCAGAATGTAATGATTGTTTTACCTTCTTCTACAAAGCTAGTAGCAGATGATTCTTTAGCACGTGCTTCTCTTTAATTCTTGAGTAAGGTGGCATTTTTTACATGAATGCAAATCTACTTCTGTCTCAGCCTAGAGAAAATGTATGCATGACTTGAAAGTCAAATGTGGACCTGGGCAAAACAAAGGGTTTTTTTTTTTTCCTTCGTCCTTGTCCCAAATAAGCATTTTTTGATCTACTTACTAAAGATAAAAGATCAAGTTGATAGGGGTGGGAGAGATGCCTCTCTAACTCTGAGACCCCCAGGTGCCTGCTAATGTAGGATTTGCCTTCAAGGCCACTTCTCCAGAATATATCCCAGAGAGTATGTTAAATATAGTTTCTCTACTTAAGTTTAATTATAACTGTTTTCTCATGTTCCCTTAAGAAACATTTCAGAATGTGAAAATCTGGTGCATATGGAAATAGGAAATTCATAGGAACTTCTGAGTACCTTGTCTTCACAGTAATATAAGGAGCCTGTTTCATTTTGAATGCCAAGATTGTTCCAACAAATCTGGAGTTTTGTCACTGAGTGAGAAATTAGAGTTAAATACTCTGAGCTGGGAATGACATCGAAACACATAGATGGAAGTAAGCAAAGAAGGAAGTGGTTCTATTCATAAATTATAAGAGACTACAAAGGCTTTTAAAACTCAGCTACCAAAAAAAAAAATGGCTTGGAATTTTTTAGGACCCCTCCTCTCAAAAGCTGGCTGAAATGTGCAGAATGGCTTAATATATTTTTGTAATTCTAATAGCCATAGGAATAATCACCTGTGGCAGAGCAAAGGCCGCTAACACCAGGGAGAAGGGCCCATTCATGTATGTAGGCTCATCAGTCATCACATTATTCTTGGGCTTATTCTCATCCCTCATCAATAGACTCATACACTATTCTGTTATGCTTCTGTCCACATCAACCTTTGCAAATGATATTCTAGAGTCATTCTGCTGGACTCCAGATAAATGTGCCAGAAAGGGAAGTGTTAAGGAGAGGGTTTAAGATACTTTAGAAAAATAACAAATTCCCGACTTTGAATATCACGAGGCCAGTTTCCTTTTTTCCTTCCTATCAGAGAAGAACTATCTCTTGAACAACTTAAGAAAGTGAATCAAGGCAAATTAGAATTCATGAGCACACACTACATGTCCGTATTGATGCTTGCTGAATTCATCCCTAATCTTGTAGCATTCTGGGTTAGTGTTAGCCCCCATTTTTCCCAAAGAGGTATACATGTGGAAGACTTTACCTCCTCTCAGTGACTGCACTAGTGAATTGTAGAGCTTGAAAAAGAACCCAAGAATTCCAAATCTCAAAGCGTGAATGGCTACCTAACATCACTTTGACTTGAATGTGTCTGTGATCTTATCACACAGAGAGGATCACAAATCTGTACCATTCATTCACAACACGCATGTAACATCTATAATGCACACAGATCTATGACATCCATTTCCTTTTGTGTTTTCTAGTTTCTGATGATTTTCTGCATATTCTTCACTTGTATAATTAGATATTATGTATTTATTTAAATATTCTTTGCACTTTAGCTAGCATCAAGGACAGTGTGTACCACAAAGTCAATATTTGGTGAAATTTACTGACCAGAACAAAAAGAGTCTTATTTATAAATATGAGCCATCTAAGGATTTAAGCTATCGCTGCATTGCTGGGCTGACAGGGCTTGTTTCCTCTACACAGTCCATGATCAAATATTGTGGTTAAGAATGTGAAGCCTGGAATTCCTTGAGTTGAGTAAGATTTCCCTTTCTCATACTTACTCATTGGATTCTGGTAGGCAATATCTATATCCTCTCTCTGCTCTGTTCACATCTGTAAAAGTTTGCAACTTGAGGTTAAAGTGTCTGCCTCCAATGCGGGAGACCCGGGTTCGATCCCTGGTTCGGGAAGATCCCCCGGAGAAGGAAATGGCAATCCACTCCAGTATTCTTGCCTGGAGAATCCCATGGACAGAGAAGGTTACAGTAGGTTACAGTCCATGGGGTCGCAAAGAGTTGGACACGACTGAACGACTTCACCATCACCATAGAAAGGGGACTTACTGTATTACTACCATCATATCCATGTCTCATTCAAGTCTCACTGATTATCTCACCATGTTCTTCATGACAAAAGGATCCAATGAAGCATCACACACTGTACCTTGCCATGCTTTCCCAGTCACCTTCAGGGTGGAATTGTCCCAAGAAGAGCTGCCATGGGTTTAGGGCCACATAGCTAGTGTGAATCTAACTTAAAATTCTGTGCTCTGTGTCCTCCTTTTAAAAAAAAATCTTGAAAGATGGGAAGTCCCATCTTTCGAGGATGGGGAGTTTTCTTGCACCCCAATGTGTGGTAAAGCAGATCATGCTGCCTGGAGTGTGCAGGCAAGGGCATTGAGTGTAGCCAGGGGGGCAGGCTGCACAAAGTGTTTGTGGTAAGGCCAAGAGTGGCTCAAATATTATAGGGAGCACTGGAGATTTAGATTTGATCACTGTAATCAAGGTATCTGTTTATAAATTCTCAAAACAACATTTGAAAAGCATGCACTTGGTTGACTAACTCAAAGTAATATCTTTTGATCCCTACAGAGGTTTGCTTAAGGTGTCCCAAACTCTCTCTCCCCGTAGCTGTGTTTCCTACTTCATGTACTTCTTTATTGTTATCCTCATCTATCAAATAATTACATTTGAAAAATATATTACTTATCTCTCGCTGCCTAACATCATTAACAAACTTAACACGTTAAAGCAATATATATTAATATCTTATACATTTTTGTGGGCTAGAAGTCAAAGCACAGCTTAGCCAGGTCTTCTTTTTCATGTTTCTCAAGGTTAAAAATCCAGGTTTTGGCCAGGGACGCAATCTTATCTAAGGCTGGACTGGGAAAGGATCTGTGTCCAGGCTCAAGGGGGTTATGGGTGCATTCAGGTTTTTGTGGGCTGTTGGATTGGGAGACCCAGTTTCTTGCATGTACTCTGGTTAACTGCAATACACCCTGGTTCCTTGCTGCCAGGGCCCTCCCAGCATAGCTTTTTGCTTCCTCCAAGTGAGAAAAAGACAGTCTGTTAGCAGCAAGGGAACAAACTGAATATAATATTATCATGGATGTGATATCTCATTGTCTTTGTCCTGTTGTGTTTGTTAGGAGCAAGTCGTAGACCTTGCTCACACGCTGGGGAGAGGATTATACAAGTCATGAATACTAGAAGGTGGAGGTCATAGGAGCTATCTTGGGATCTATTTGCCTTAAAAGGCAAGAAGAAAAGCACTTTTTGAATATAAGCACATACAACATTAGAAATTAACAGAGTATTTGTATAGGAGATAGAGGAAGATCTCATTTGAATCAGACTCTGGCATCTTATATGTTATTTTGTGGCTCTCTTATTTAACTAATGAGCACAATATTTATCAGTCTGTGTAACAAATCAGGCTCATCAAATCCTCTAGCACTTGCCTCATGAGTACAGGTAGTGCTGTGGTAAAGAGCACAATGTGGGAGATGCAAGGGATGCAGGTTCTATCCCTGCGTCAGGAAGATCCCCTGGAGGAAGGAATGGCAACTCACTCCAGTATTCTTGTCTGAAAAATTCCGTGGACAAAGGAGCCTATAGCCCACGGGGTCGCAAAGAGTTGGACGTGACTGAGCACGCATGCTCACTCAGTCACTGGAGCAAATATCATCATGATTAGCGATCAGTTCAAATCTGCTTCGTTGGAGCAAAGGAAGAAAATAAGGGAGATACCCTTTCTTCCGGGACCCAAAGCAGATAATGGTGTGATCCAGATTTGGAGGGAACATATCTAGGATTTAATCTCATCTTAAGCATCCATTATTTTGGTGTCCTAATTTTATACATGCACATTATACAGATATGAGCATGAAAACTCGTAGTATTAAAATAGGGGGAAATGTGCTAGGCATAATTGTTGGGAAATTTGATTATGAGGTTCCTCTAATACTAAGTATTAAATACTGGTTATTCAATGTTGCTAAGAAGAAGATGGAAACTCACAGTGTGGCTGTAGATTAAATGATTTGACTCAAGTTTTTTGTTGTTGTTTTTTTTTTTTTTAGTTATGTTTGACAATGATTTCTTGGGTTCTAGAAGACAATTACTTCAGCTCTCTAAGGAGCTTCTCTATCTGCAGCTGCTAAGACATTTGTGTGGTTTGGGACTATGTTTTGGAAGAATATTTGAAGAGTACAACCACAATATAAAAATATATTTATTTTATTTTCTCCAACTATACGACAACAGAGGGAATGTGGGGCTTATGTCACTTGTACTTAGAATGTAAAATTCAAGTGGGAGATCTAAGTGAAAATGGGAACAATTTTGGTCATAAAAAATATCCTGTGTCATACAAGAGGCAGATTCATCCACCATACTTGACTGTCATATTAAATTCTGAGCTTGAGAATTAAATGTGATTAAACCTGATTCTAAGACTTGATACTAAGCATTAGATCTAAGAATTCTCCTCTAGGCAAGGAGGCAGATCTTATTTTCTCAGAACACCAGGCAAAAGCAGAAGGAAAATAGGATAAGAATAAGAGGGAAAAGAAAGAGAAGAAGGAAAAATAGAAAGCCGTACTCTGGCTTCAGTATACAATTGTTATAAAATTTCCTCTCCTTCTCCAAAACACATATCTTCTGTAGGACATGCTCCATTTTTGTGGTTCTCCATGGCAGGGATTTCAAAGTGAATGATGAGATAAAAGAAAGTATTATATTGAGATACAGGCTACATAGACCCAGGTTCCAGCTAAACTGAGTCACCTGGTATGGTGTATTGGACCTTTCTGGATGTCAGTTATGAAGTGAGTGAAAGTATACATTGCTCAGTGGTGTCTGACTCATTGTAACCCCACGGATTGTAGTCCATCAGACTCCTTTGTCCATGGAATTCTCCAGGCAAGAATACTAGAGTGGGTTGTCATTCCCTTCTCCAGGAATTGAACCTGGCTTTCCGGCATTGCAGTCAGATTCTTTACCATTTGAGCCACCAGGGAAGCCCAGATGTCAGTTATCACCGATGCTGAATAGGATGGGGTGAAGTACATTAAGAGTGGCAAAGGATGGATCTTGTATATCTTTTCCAATAGTTGAGAACATCTGTTTAGAAAGTCATGTTGTGACAGTTTGACCCACACAGAAATGCAACGAGGGAGATTGCAGGGGCCAATTGATGATGCAAGAGCATGGAGGGAGCAGTCAAGAAGCATCTTGCTGGATAGATGTTTGCCATCCCAGCACTTCACTCTCTTCCAGATTGAATATTCTAAATGACTATGACTCACTTTCCCTTGCTCTTGAATAAAGTAATTTATTTTAGAATTTGAGAGCAAGTTTAGCCAAAGCTGGAGCAATATTTAGGTATTGTCTCTCTCCTTTTTTTCTTATGAATTTAGCTATAAATTTCACGGCAGCAAAGACTATGTTCTTTTGGTTCTTAATTGAGTCCATAGAGACCAGCCAAGTATTGACAAACAGTTCAGTTCAACTCAGTTGCTCAGTCGTGTCTGACTCTTTGCAGTCCCATAAATCATAGCATGTCAGACCTCCCTGTCCATCACCAACTCCCGGAGTTCACTAAGACTCACATCCATCGAGTCAGTGATGCCATCCANTTCTGTCCTTTATGGAGCCCATCTTTGCATGAAATGTTCCCTTGGTATCTCTGATTTTCTTGAAGAGATCTCTAGTCTTTCCCATTCTGTTGTTTTCCTTTGTTTCTCTGCACTGATCACTGAGGAAGGCTTTCTTATCTCTCCTTGCCATTCTTTGGAACTCTGCACTCACTCTTTCTATAATTCTGTTTTCCATTTATGTTGGACCCTTTCGTTCTCACCTCCGTTTTCTTTAATAATAATTTTTATCCGTCCTCCTTCCTTTTGTTTCATTGTGATATATTGAATCTAATTTACTCAAATATATTTTATTCTACTTCTCTTCTGGTGGATCTATGCTGTGGCTTAATTCATGCTTGTAAGTCTTGGTTTTTATTGGCTTATTTGCTTCTTTTCTTCATAGAATTTTTTGTATTCTTTCTTTTTTAAAAGTTTAAGTCAAACATGCTAGTCTACAGTTTTTTTCTTGCTGTAAAAAATAGTTGTATTATCTAATATTCTTGAGCTACTAATCCTCCCATATGTTATATCTGTTTATCCTCATTTGTGGCAGATGGTTATCTCATCTGTTTTGTAATGAGACAGTGTGTGCTCATCTATCCAGGGCTTTTTCAGTGAGAACAACCTAACTTTTTAAGAGTGAACTTCAAGTGAGGTTTACATTTATTTTATCAGGCATCCTAAAATTATCACCCATCTATGACCATGTTTTATGTTAATTTCTTAACTCCTGCATCCTGTACCATATGGGCAGTATACATTTAGCCCGTGTGAAACATAGCCCACTCTATTTCTCAAGTGAGAGATACATGAGTTGTGTTTATGTGTGTGTGTGTCCATACATGTGTGTTTTCTTAGAACCCAAATGGAAACAGACAAGCTGCCTTTCCCATCTCTCTGTATGTTAGAGATAATTTTCCCAAACTGAGCAATCGAAAGTTCTAAACGTTATATGTAGGCTTAGTCACAGTTTCTTCAAACTTCCTGGTCCAGGACTTTATCAGTCTTTGCTTCCACTTTTCCATCCTCCTCCTCCTCCTTTTTCCTCTTCTTTTCCTTCTTCTCCTCCGTTTCTTCTTTCTTCTTCTTCCTCTTCTTCCAATAGCAAACTTCCTCCAAGAGCAAACACTATGCTAATTCATGTGATTAATGCTGTTATTTCATCTTTAATTCTTACCACCAAAAGATTTAGTTTGTTCTTTAACTGTATGCATTCACATTTGTACTTCTGCTACATATTATTTAACTTTATAAGGATTTATTTCTCGAGAGATTTAGATTAACTTAGTTTGTCATATTCTTCTGCTATTAATGGGACATATTATNTTATTTCATCTTTAATTCTTACCACCAAAAGATTTAGTTTGTTCTTTAACTGTATGCATTCACATTTGTACTTCTGCTACATATTATTTAACTTTATAAGGATTTATTTCTCGAGAGATTTAGATTAACTTAGTTTGTCATATTCTTCTGCTATTAATGGGACATATTATTTTTCACTTAATCCTCTACAAAATCTTATGATAGGTAAATTGTCTCCACTTGATTCCTCATTTTTTTTTAATATAAAAATAAATATGAGTAAGTAGAACAAAAACAAACTCACAGATTTAGAGAATGAATGATTGTCAGGGGGAAGGATGGGGAGAAGGGATAATTAGAGAGTTTGGGATGGACATGTACATGATGCTATATTTAAAACGGATAGCCATCACTTCTCGGCCTTTGGGCAAGATCAAGTGTAAAATGGATAACCAACAAGGACCTGCTGCACAGCACATGGAGCTCTGCTCAGAGTGATGTGGCAGCCTGGATGGAAGGAGAGTACGGGAGAGTGGATGCATGAGTATGCATGAATATGCATGACTGTGTCCCTTTGCTGTTTGATTGAAACTCACAGAGATCAAATTGCCAACATCCACTGGATCATGGGGAAAGCAAGAGAGTTCCAGAAAAACATCTATTTCTGCTTTATTGACTATGACAAAGACTTTGACTGTGTGGATCACAATACACTGTGGAAAATTCTGAAAGAGATGGGAATACCAGACCACCTGACCTGCCTCTTGAGAAACCTATATGCAGGTCAGGAAGCAACAGTTAGAACTGGACATGGAACAACAGAC
>SJYA01002742.1:3014753-3058280 GCA_006410615.1 Neotragus moschatus | reverse complement strand
ATCACTTCATGGCAAATAGATGGGGAAACAGTGCAAACAGTGTCAGACTTTAATTTGGGGCTCGAAAATCACTGCAGATGGTGACTGCAGCCATGAAATTAAAACACTCTTACTCCTTGGAAGGAAAGTTATGACCAATCTAGATAGCATATTCAAAAGTAGAGACATTACTTTGCCAACAAACGTCTGTGTAGTCAAGGCTATGGTTTTTCCAGTGGTCAGGTATGGATGTGAGAATTGGACTGTGAAGGCAGCTGAATGCCGAAGAATTGATGCTTTTGAACTGTGTTGTTTGAGAAGACTCTTGAGAGTCCCTTGAAATTCAAGGAGATCCAACCAGTCCATTCTAAAAAAGAGNTGTGTAGTCAAGGCTATGGTTTTTCCAGTGGTCAGGTATGGATGTGAGAATTGGACTGTGAAGGCAGCTGAATGCCGAAGAATTGATGCTTTTGAACTGTGTTGTTTGAGAAGACTCTTGAGAGTCCCTTGAAATTCAAGGAGATCCAACCAGTCCATTCTAAAAAAGAGCAGTTCTGGGTATTCATTGGAAGGACTGATGCTAAAGCTGAAACTCCAATACTTTGGCCACCTCATGAGAAGAGTGGATTCATTGGAAAAGACCCTGATGCTGGGAGGGATTGGGGGAAAAAGGAGAAGGGGATGAGATGGCTGGATGGCATCACCAACTCAATGGACAAGAGTTTGAGTGAACTCCGGCAGTTGGTGATAGACAGGGAGGCCTGGCATGCTGTGATTCGTGGGGTTACAAAGAGTTGGACACGACTGAGCGACTGAACTGAACTGGACGGAACTGAAACTATCACAACTTTGTGAATCAGCTATACTTCAGTACAAAATTAAAAGTTTTAAAAAATAAAAATAAGATAAATTCTCCAAGTATCGCAATGAGAAAGTGGCAGATTTGAGACTGGTGCTCTAATCCACGAGACCAGCGTGTTCAGGCTTTCTCTCCTATAGCCACATGTCTCCCCCTGGCAAGGAACAGACTGATAGGCATAGATTTTTAGGTTATAAACCGGGTAGACTCCATGGATCTTTCCCAGATTATATGATACAAATGAGGACATTGATACCCCCAGTAAGGAAAAATTATCTACCCCATGTCCAAAATAGGAATTTTAAAACCCAGAGTTGAATGGGTTTCCTTTTACCTGAAGTGCAGTGAGCTCTCTCCCCACCCCTGCCACACACGCACATCTTACTTGCAGTTGACAAAGAATGGATTTGCTGTGAAATACAATTTAGACACTAGAGATTTATGCCACCTGCCTCTGCAGAGTCTCATGAGAAGGATTGAAAGGCATCATTATAACCTCCCTAAGTGCATGTTTCAGCTCTTGGATGTCAATACTCGAAGCTCCCAACAGAAAACATAGGGGAAATTATAGGCACGAGATGTCTTTTCTTGGACGGTATCCATTCTATGTCCTTCCTAAAGGCCTTACAAATATCTATGGGTGCAACTGGAAATATCAGTAAAAGAGACTGGCAGTGTAGAAATTGAAAATAATAGTGTAGGCATAAACACATCCTCAAAGTGTATGGCTCATGTTTTTCTGAGAAAAACAAATGTAGTTTCACTTCTCTGTATGTGGATTTATTATTCATGGTGGACACAGAGAGTCCTAATAGTAACATATGAACAAAAAGTCGACAGTGTCTAAACTAGAAATGTGAAAACTTTGGAAAAACAATGACGTCAAATAGAAGATTCCTTAATAATAGTATTTATATCAATAATACTTTTATAATATTCCCACTTATTTTATTAAGGTTTTATTAGAACAGAGCTTTTAAAAATTGCAACTATGTCACTTAATCCCTGAGATGATCCAGTCAGGGGGCAGAATATAGATGTATAAGTTAATTTTCAGATGAAGTAGCTGAAGTTTATAAAGGTTGGCATAATCTCATATAGGTGGTAATTAAGCCAGGTCTGGAATCCAGGACTTTGTGTTGTGCAAAAACTGACTCCCAGTTCACAACTTCTGTGTTCCAACAGACCCACAGTAAGTCCCATCTATATCTGCTAGTCTACACATTCATACTCACACACAAACACACCATTCTTTCATTCATTACTTTATCCATTCCACATATTATTGCCAAGCACCTACTGTTTGTCAGATTGCTAGGTAAATTACGTGTATTTTACATATATTATTCAGTCCTTACTACCACTCTGGAAGTTACTATTCATATTCTAATTCTATTTTTGCAAAAACTGAATTCAGAGAGTCCTGAGTTTTCATCACAGAGCTAGAAACAGTGAGGATTCTAGATGATGCTGTAGAAAGGGAGACATTTTAAGATGTTCTCCTACTCCCTAGTAGAGAAGTTGCTTAGGTTAAATGACATAATGTGTTTTGAAGCTTCTTGCTATCATTACATCATATTTATAAAGTGGTTCCCAGAGCTCATAGTCACACTTAGACCACGATACATACTTATAGTAAGTTCATCTTCCCCATATTCCATTCACAGCCTGACATAAACATGCTGTGTTCAGACTAAAACAGATCATATAAATTCTTCTTAACAAATTTTATTTAGGACATTTTGGCAAGTTCCAGACATGAGTTATCTGAGAAACACTACTTGCCTTCAAGGTCCTTCTTGTGTAGTGAAGGCGAGAGAGAGGGACAGTGATATGAGGACCGGAAGACAGTGAGTCAGCAGCCATGTTTTATTCCTTCCTGACTCTATAGATCCTCAGCCACTGTGCCTCCACCTAGCAGACAGTCAGTAAATACTTTGTAAATGATTGAATGGATAAATGCATCACATTCAGATGAATTTTGGATTTTGTGAACTGCTAATGTATTCAGTGGCCTTAAGTAAATTATATTTTATCTTCATTCATAAAATGAGGTTTTGAAATAGATGGTTTCTAATATCTTGTACAGTTTTAAGGTGTGCATTTCCCTTTTGTCCTAGATTTTTGTGCTTCAGAAGTATCAATTCTCTCAAGTTCTCAAATAAACAAAGCTCTCTCATCATAAAGAGTTCCCTATGCTTGAACATCCATCTGCCTTTTAGAATCCATTTCTATTAGCTTCTTTTTGTTGCTCTAACAAATGATCACAAACTTGTTGGCTTAGAACTATAGAAATCAATTACCTCACAGATCTGGAGATCAGAGAATCAAGGTGTTGGCATAGCATTTCTTCTGATGCTTCTAGAGTTCTTTTCCAGCTTCTAGAGACTGCTTGCACTCCTTGGTTCACGGCTCTCTTCCCTTGTCAAAGTCAGCAGTCTCAACGCTGTGTTTCCCTCAGTCTTCACTTGGCCTTGTCTGCTTCTGTTATTATAGACCTTCTCTCTTTCTGCTTTCATCATCACATTGCCTCTTCTGATTCCAACGTTTCTGCCTCTTGTAAGAACTCTTCTGATTACATTGGATCCAACATGATAATCCAGAAAAGTCCCCCAGTCTCAAGATCTTTAATCCTATTGCCAAGTATAGTAACATATTTACAGATCCAGTCATTAGTAAGCGACTACCTGTGGGGTCATTGTTCACTATACCACTGCGTTCCTAACTCCTTCCCTTCTTCATGTTAACTCCTGCTCATTTTACAGGTCTCAGTTCAGGTGTCACATCAGGGAAGATGCTTTTCATCACCTCTGGTGTCAAAGAGATATTGTCATGTGTTCTTCCAAAACTACCTTTCTCTCATGTATAGCACTGCTTAGTTTTTTATACATTGAGAAGTGTGAATACTCTGCCAAATGTCTCTCTTTCTCTCTGGATTATAAGCTTCAGGAGATAATTTATGTGTTTAGTTTTATTCACTGCAAATTCCATGCACAGTGCCTGGGACATGATGAGTTCTCAGTAATTAGCCCAGAGGTGAGAGGTCAGGTTTCAAAGGCAACAAAGAACTATCCACAAGCCCTTGCCAAATTGTATACAGGTATACCTTGTACTGGGGCTTCCTAGGTGGCACTAGTGGTAAAGAACCTCCCTGCCATTGCAGAAGATGTAAGACATATGAGTTCAGTCCATGGATAGAGAAGATCCCCTGGAATAGGAAATGGCAACCCACTCCAGTATTCTTGCTTGGAGAATCCCATGGACAGAGGAGCCTGACAGGCTACAGTCCACAGGGTTGCAAAGAGCAAGACACAACTGAAGCGACTTCTTATGTACCTTGCTTTATTGTGCTTGAAAGATATTGCATTTTTTATTTTACAAATTGAGATTTGTGGCAACTGTGCCAGTGTATTAATGCCATTTTTCCAAAAGCATTTCCTCATTTAATATCTCCATATCAATTTTGGTAACCCTCACAATATTTCCCACTTTTTCATTATTATCATTATATTTGTTGTGGTGATCTGTGACCAGCCATCTTTGTTCAGTTCAATTCAGTCACTCAGTTGTGTCCAACTTTTTGTGACCCCATGGACTGCAGCATACCAGCCCTCCCTGTCCATCACCAACTCCCAGAGTTTACTCAAACTCATGTCCGTTGAGTCAGTGATATGATCCAACCATCTCATCCTCTGTCGTCGTCTTCTCCTCCTGCCTTCAATCTTTCCCAGCATCAGGGTCTTTTCCAATGAGTCAGCTCTTCACATCAGGTGGCCAAAGTATAGGAGTTTCAGCTTCAACATCATTCCTTCCAATGAACATTCAGGACTGATCTCCTTTAGGATGGAGTGATTGGATCTCCTTGCAATAAAAGGGATGCTCAAGAGTCTTCTCCAACACCACAGTTCAAAAGCATCAATACTTTGGCGCTCAGCTTTCTTTATAGTCCAACTCTCACATCCATACATGACTACTGGAAAAACCATAGCCTTGACTAGATAGACCTTTGTTGACAAAGTAATGTCTCTGCTTTTTTAGTATGCTGTCTAGGTTGATCATAACTTTTCTTCCAAGGATTAAGTGTCTTTTACTTTCATGGCTGCAGTCACCATCTGCAGTGATACTGGAGCCCCCAAAATAAACTCTGCCACTGTTTCCACTGTTTCTCCATATATTTGCCATGAAGTGATGGGACCGCATGCCATGATCTTAGTTTTCTGAATGTTGAGCATTAAGCCAACTTTTTCACTCTTTGTTACTATTGCAGAAAAGATTACTAATTGCAGAAACCTCAGATGATGCTTAGCATTTTTTAGCAATAAAGTATTTTAAATTAGGGTATGCATATTTTTTAGATGGAATGCACACTTAATAGACTATACTATAGTGTAACCATAACTTTTATATGCACTGGGAAAGCAAAAAAATTGTGACTAGCTTTATTGTAATATTCACTTATTTTGTAGAACCAAATTTGCAATATTTCCATGGTATTCCTGTATCAAGAACATATCCACTCATTTCATTAAGATGTGTAGTTGTTCCACTCCACATTTTCATAAAAAAAATTTTCAACCAAAAAAGCATTAAATTATTCTTCTACAACTTTAACTTGCCCTCTATATAGACATGAATTAAGTGAGTTAAATGAAATAAATACAGCTTCTAGCTATGGTATGTAAGTCTACAACATTAAAAATGCACATTATTCTGTCTTAGCTTTTAAAAAACATGCAGCTGCTTTTTAGTTCTAGTTGTCCTTCTCTTTTTCCTTGTATGTGATGATGGCTACAGCAAGTTGAGAAACAGATTCCTGTAAGCATTATGCATTATTTAGTGTGAATTTACATACTCTTCTGTTTTAACTGCTTTACAAGTGTCCTATAAATACAGGGAATTATTTGACTGTCTAGGCAGAAAGGAAAAGCAAATTTGGGAAAGGACTTGGCAGGAATATACAGGGTCCATTTCTAAAATGCAACATTTCTTCCCTTGTCCTCTGTTAATTATAAATTCTATTCTTTGTATATTGATTTAAATATTCTAAATTGACTAAAATTGTGCATCACACTCCCATTTTATAAATATTAAGTATTTTACATCAGTATAATAGTTAAACTGAGATATTTCATAAAAAGTTGTAGATTGCCAAACCTCTCAATAATCAACATCTTTAGTGTTTTGTGTTTGTGTTAAATAGCATAAGCAAATACTTTTCATGAAAATTATCTTTCAAAAAGTAGCTTATAGCAAGGCTGAAGTAGGTAAGCATAGTAAGACTCTTTCATACATGATAAAGACATTAGAGAAAAATGATGTTGGATTACAGAGGGCTTTAAATGCCACCCTAAAAGTGATTGTCTATTTTCTAATGAAAATAAGGTTTTATTGAGTATTTAGATGGCAAAAGAACTGAGCTTTGGAAAGAAAAATAGCATTGGTGGTGCAAAAGAAAGTGAATGAAAGAAAAGAGGATACCATTTGGGAGATCAATACAAGCGTTCATGATAAATACAGTAAGACTGTGATCTCATTAGCAGCAGTAGGATGGAAAAGAGTAAATGTTTGGGGTGAAAATACTTGATTTTTAAAAATCTATTTATGGATGAATTTTTGGCTGTGCTGTCTTTGCTGTTGCATATGGGTTTTCTTTGGTTGTGGTGAGTGGGGACTACTCTTCCTTGTGGTATACAAGCTTCTCATTGTGGTGGCTTCTCCTGTGGCTCTGGAGCACATGGGCTCAGTGGTTATGGCGCAGGGGCTCTGGAGTGCTGGATTAGTAGTTTGGCACACAGGCTTAGTTGCATTATGGCATGTGGAATCTTCTAGGACCAGGGCTTGAACCCATATCCCCTACATTGGCAGGTGGATTCTTAACCACTAGATCACCAAAGAAGTCCTGAAAACATTTGATTTTATGTAAAAGAAAACTCAGTACCACTTGAAGTCAATGGGAGCAAATTAAAAATTTTTTTTTCGAATTAGACTCAATTACCTGGACCAATTGATTCTGAAGATGATGAAGATGTATCTGGAAAATTGGTTTTTAGTATAAAGTCAGGTTGTAGAAAGAATATCAATACATATAGGAAGTAAAATATTTCTAGTGTTTAGCATTGAAGACATCTTGCTGCCTTATTTGATGTTCAAAATGATACCTAGTTTCAATCTGTTCCCTTTGTCTTAATTCCCTAAAAATGGCATCATTCTATCCATGGCTGAACGTAAATAAAAGCTGTTTAATGCCTGCGATAGTAGATGACATTCTCTTCCCATTATGTACCACGAGGAGAGCTTCAGGTCTATGTATCATTTTTAAAGCAAATATGGTATGAAATAAACTCAAAAGCCTAATGGAAAGTTTGAAGTTTGTTCTCGAAAGAAAGGAAAAAAATGAATATTTCCCTATTCCTCTCACATATCTTTGAAAGTGAAAATGAAGTCACTCAGTTATGTCTGACTCTTTGTGACCCCATGGACTTTAGCGTTCCAGTCTCCTCCGTCCATGGGATTTTCCATGCAAGAATGGAGTGGGTTGCCATTTCCTTCTCCAGGGAATCCTCCCAATCCAGGGATTGAACACAGGTCTCCCACATTGCAGACAGACTCTTTACCATCTGAGTCACCAGGGAAGCCACAAAGTGCAATGGGTAGCCTTCTCCAGGGGATCTTCCTGACCCAGAGATCAAACTCGGGTCTCCTGCAGGCAGATTCTTTACGATCTGAAGCATCAGGAAAGCCCTACATATCTTTAGATAACTTAAAGTTTATCATTTTAGAATAATTTTCTGTGTGTCATGTTGGGTTTTAATCCTTTAATTAAAAAATCCCGTGATTGAGTTGCTGTGACTGTAGGTAGGTACAACAAAAATGGAAGAATGATGACTGTAAATGTGGTAGAAGTCCACATTTCCAAGTTCAAATTATATTTAGCATCAGATACAGAATTGTCCTATCACATCAAAATGGCTAGTATTGAAAGTCCAACACAGGCTTATCTCCTGGGGTAGTGAGAGATGGGAAGGGAGTCTTGTACAGATCCAGTGCTGTATTTAGGATTCTGTTGGAATCCTTGGACTATTAGGTTGAGACATTTAGTGGAACAATTTAACAGTATTTTGTTTGGGCAAAACGGAAATGAAAAACATACAATGGGGAATATCTTGAGCACAGCCTGAATGGCGTAGAGCATATATATTTTTTTTTTCCTTCAGCAGGGAAAGTATCTCCCAGGTGGTCAAGGACTTCCATAGGAATAGACTTTTTTAGTCTGGAAAGGAGATTAGGATCACAGCTATTTAAAATGGAGAAACAGCAACACCCATAGCAACAGCAGTAGCAAAAGGCATAAATCATTATTGACATGGAATAAAAGCAACAGCCAAAGCCAGAAGAGAGCAAAATTTCTCCTTTTTCTCTAGAGATTGGAACAATCGCCATAATAATGTAATGCCAATTTATATACGACACACTTAGAGCTTCCTGAAATTATCTGGCATCAATTTCAGAAGCGAGACAGTTTCCACAGCTTTGAGGGATAACTAGAAATGAAGAAGTGTTTTATTACAAATTTGGTAAACTTTTTGGATGTTTCGGGCTCCTGTTACTAAGGAAATGTATCACCACGTTTCTTTCTTTTTTTTTTTCCGCTTTCTCTGTTTCGTTCACCTCAGTTGTTTACACATTGAAATGACTCAAAGAGGAAGATAATAGTAGGAATTTGGGGAAGGGAAGCATTCTCAAATGTCAGAAGTCTCTTTGAGGGTATCCTTTGTGCATTCTATTCAACGCTGAAATCCCAAGGCTTTACCTGTGCTGAGCCGCTTCGGTTGGGTCCGACTCTGTGCAACCCTATGGACTGTAGCCCACCAGTCTCAGTCCATGGGATCGTCAAGGCAAGAGTACTGGAGTGGATTGCCATGCCCTCCTCCAGGGGATCTTCTCAACCCAGGGGTCAAACCGCTGTCTTCTGCATCTCCTGCATTGCAGGCAGATTCTTTACCCACTGAGCCACCTGGGAAGCCCAAGGCTTAACTCAGATCCTGTCAAAGAGTTCTCCTTCTAAGAGGGAAGCCAGACGGAGAAGTGCATGCATGCACTGGCCATCTAAAAGTGATGTGTGCTGAAAAGACGGGAAGTAATCCTTCCATCACCTTCGCCCCTATGACATTATAATTCTAACAGGAATCAGACATGTTCCTTTCTAGAATCCAGTCATCATTTTATCTATAATTTTATCCCAGTGACCTTCAATATGTCTGCCTCAGAATTGCACCTACTGTTAAATGCATAATTTGTTCACTACTCCATTCAGTGAACAAATGGAGAAATTAAATGGTTTTGAATATTAAGTAGGATTTTTTAAAATCACAGAATGCTTAGCACTTAACCAAATAAATGTTGCTAGAAAATGTAAATGTCTGCGAGGATATGGGCTGTGCCAAACTTCACTGTCTCATGCAATCACCGCATAAATGACTGTTATCAAGAAGTGAACCCAGCTGAATTGGATACAAGAGTTGGTAGGTTGTAGGAACAATCTAAACTGCTCATAGCAGTCTTGCTGATGTGTATCACTGGTGTTGCTGGATACATAAAATTTAGATGGCAATAAAAATAGTCTAGGAGGCCCTAAAGAGATGTGGGCTTCATTTTAAAGTCCTCTGGGTTTCAAGTGAATAAAATTGTTTGGGTAATCGCAAGAGAGGATTTTCTTGTAAACACCAGGGACTATTCAGTTTAATTGTGTTGCATCTGGTGCTGACTTTGTTTTGGGTTTTCTGTTTTGTTTTGTTTCCCAAAATATTTTTCTTTTTTGTATTGTGTGACTTGGATAAGACCAAAGCATTCACTGCTGTTCTTCATCTTTTTTTATGTAGGTAAATGTTCCCTCTATAACTCTTATCTATTTTTTCAACTTTAATGATTTTAGTAGGTTTTGATTATATACTACATTTATTTAACCCTTATACTCAAATGAGGTCAAAATCATAATTCCCCAAATCATGACTGGAAACTGAGACTCATGTTAAGAGATTTACCCAGGGTCATATAATTAGTAAATAACGTGTGTGTGTGTATGTGTGTGTGTGCTTGTGTGTGTGTGCACTCAGTCATGTCCAGCTCTTGTGGCCCCATGGACTGAAGCCCACCAGTCTCCTCTGTCCATGGCATTCTCCAGGCAAGAATACTGGAGTGGGTTGCCATTTCCTTCTCCAGGGGATCATCCCAACCCAGGGATGGAACACACATCTCTTATGTCTCCTCCATTGGCAGAAGGATTCTTCATCACTGTGCCACCTGGGAAGCCTAGTAAATAGTGATATCATCTTAAATACCAAAGATCATATTATTTATCTATTAGAACAAATTTTTCTCAACCATCATCACTTCTTTACCTCTTCATTATATTTTTCATATTTACTGACCATATATATCATTTATCTACATTGTTTGATTTTCAATTATTTTATTAATTTTATCTAATTATGTTTATGTTACCACCATGGATGTAAAATCAATATTATTGGCCAGAAACAGATAGCATAAATATTAATACAATAAAAGGAAAATATTGTGATTATATTCTTATGAGATATGAATGTTTACGGAAAGGCTCTGAACTTGACAGCTGTTATCAAAGTCTGGACTTGTATAAATGTAGTTTAAGAAATATTAGGTACATGTTATCATCACTGACATGATCTAATCAAGAATAAAGTGTCATTGAAATGGGAGTATTTCACTATATGATTTCATATCACTTAATGCTATATTTATAAGCCAAAGGGCACTCATATTTAAAAATTGTGACTTCTGACACTACACTTTGGAAAACGTGGGAGTTTTGTATCTAACTTTTAAGTAAAGCACCTAGGGGAGCTAAGGATTGTTTGATTCAAATAGAGAATAGATGACAAAACCTCCATTTAGGAAAAGACATCTCGCTAATTCTGCCATCCAAATTGTTGATGTTTTTGTACTACCAGCCAACTTCTGGACATCATAAACTGACATCAAGAAAAAAAAGAAAAATAGACACAGCAATGCATGAACATTGATGGAGTTTAACCCATTTCTGACAAAGTTGCAAGAATCATAAACTTTCTTCCACCCATAGTTTATACGTGTCAGATATGTTTTCCTTGGTAAATCCTACTTTTTCCTTCCTAGTAAGTTTGACTTCCTTGAGTATTTCAATAGCCTCTGTTACATACAGTCTGGGCTTCCCAGGTGGCTGAGCGGTAAAGCATCTGTGTGCCGATGCAGGAAAGGTGGGTTAGATCCCTGAGTCGGAAAGAATCCCTGGAGGAGGAAATGAAAACCCTCTCCAGTATTCTTGCCTGGGAAATCCCTTGGACAGAGGAGCCTGGGGGGCTACAGTCTATGGGGTCACAAAGAGCTGGGCACACTGAGCATGCATGCACGTTACACCCTGCAGTTTCACTTGTGAAATTATTTGATAAATGTGAAAATATGTTAATTAGTTTTACATGATTTTACACTTACAGAGAAAATTTCCCAAATCTACCAAAGTTTAAATCTTCAAATTTTGATAGAGTCTCTGAGCAGGCCACTCTGGATTTATCTTATATCACCTAAGACAAGAATCTTCTCATGTCCAATAAGCAGCCTTCCTGAATTAGAAAATGAACTCTTGCTTTAAAATGCTTTATTTTGGGATATTTAGAGCAAATTTAAATATCGACTCTTTAAAAAATATATTTTATTGAGGTACGATTGATACACAGTGTGGTGTTAATTTCTGCTCTACAACAAAGTGATTCCGTTCTACATATATACATTCCCATTCACAGTTGTTTCCATTATGGTTGGTCACAGGATATTGGATATAGTGCCCTATCCTACACAGTAGGACGTTGTTGTTTATCCATTCTATATATAATAGTCTGTGTCTGCTAACCCCAAGCTACTACCTCTCCCTTGGCAACCACAAATCTGTTCTCTATGTTTGTGAGTCTGTTTCTGTTTCCTAGAAAAATTTACTTATATTATCTAAATATCAACTCTTTAATAGACTTAAAGGCCCTTTTATTCTCTAGTCTCCCAAGAGCTTTGTGATTTTCTTGCTCTCAACTCTAGTCACACAAACCCTTCCTGGGTTTTTGTCATTTGCGTTTCTTTTTGCTGCACAACTTTTTAAAAAATTTATGTGGTCTGGAATTCATGCTACTACCCTTCCCCTATTCTACTTATCAATTATCACTACCAGGAGGAAACAGTCCCTGATGGCATAGACTAAGTCGGGTCCCTGGTATATTTTTATAGCACTCTGCATATCTCCTCCATTGGGGACATTAAAGCTGCAATCAACTAATTGTGTAACTTTAAATTAATGTCTTTCTCTCCTAAGAGACTGTAAGTCCACAGAAGCAAGACCATGATTGCTAAGTCTACTACTACATACCTAGTGCTGGGCACAGTGTCCAGTGCCTAGCAGATGCTCAGTAGTTATTAGATAGAAATGAAGGCACACATGGATGTAAACTGAGTGGATGGAGCTGTGCCTCTTTAGGGATCCATATCTAGGGAAGAAAGAGCATTTTCCAGATAACCACAATGGGTTTCTCATCCAACACACCAGACATTCATTAAAGCACAGTAAAGTGGCATATTTGAGGGCAGGTGGGTGGGATACAGGCAGCTATGTTGGAGCTGCAGTTCATTTTACTTTTTTAAAATTTCCTCCTCTTTTAGGGTAGCACCTGAGAACTGTTCATGCTAATTAGCATCACCTGGTGGTGACTGCTTAAGGAGAGCCTATGAATTAAGATCTTGATTGGATGACTGTTCAAGATCTTTTTCCAAACATTTTCTTTTCCCATCGAAAATAATCTGTGACTTTTTTTTCACTCCCTCATTTATGAAGCTTAATGATCTGCTTTATGTATTTCCTTTGAATCCTCACTAAGGACGCTATCAGTCAAAATCATTTGGCAAAACACGATGTTGGCCATGGAACAGCAAGAGAGGTTTCAAGGTGAAGGAAGGCAATCATGGGGTTTCCAGACCCCGAAGCCTGTCATTACTGTGCCCTTCACCCTCTCGGCCGCTCCCGCACGGCACCCCTCCCCTTCCCAATCTGCAACTTGCTCCCCCGCTTATCTCCGATACCCATGTGTTTTGGACATGAGGTGAGGAGGTGGAGGAGGGGGAATGGGAGTGTAATAGCAGGTTTGGGAGTGTAGGGGAATTGCAAAGCAAGAAAATAGATGAGAGCAGCAGGAGGCGGCGGGCAGGCCTGCTGAGAGTGGAGACAGGCAGCATTTATATCCCAGCCTTCTGTCTCCCAGGCCAGTTTTGGCTCCGTGTGCTTCCTTACCATGCTGGTGTTCCCTCTGTCTGGAATGTCCTTGTCGCTTGGAATGTTCATACTGTCCTCTACGAACCATTCACACATCACTTGAAACCCCCAGATTAATCAGTCCTGCTCCTGTGTGCCATTTTGTTTCAACATCAGTTTTAATGTGTGTGTGTTTGCATATCTCACTCCTGGTAGACTGTGGGTGCCTAGGAAGTAAGGGTTTTGGTTTACGCACACTTATTCTAGGAAAGTGCCCGGCTTAGGGTAGATGATGAATAAATATTTGTGGAAAGAAAGAAAGGAAAAAAGTGGGAGTGAGGGAGGAAGAAAGGAAGGAAAGAGAAAGAAAACGATGACTTATTAAAATAGAAAGAGAAAAGCCTGTTCCAACCACACTGAAGCAGAAGAATGGGATTTCATAGTCAGACAAAAGGCCCAGTTCTTACTACTTTAGGTCTTATGAAATTTCCCTAAATATCTAAGTCTTTACCACCTATATTGTATCGGAAATCATACATGAAACACCTCATGTAGTGTATTAGACATATTTAGGACTCATTACCTCCTATTCCTACCATTTCTCCCATAAATATATTGACTTGAAATAATGACTATGCTCATTGTTTATGACTTGGGTGATAGAAATTATATTTTAAATGCTTTTGTCCCACCCACTCCACCCCACCCCCCGATAACACCTATACTACGTGGTTGTAGTTGTACAACCTACCACTGAAAGAAAAGCAGTCCCTGCATATCATTTAAATTGGTGGTCTATCTTGACAATTTTGATAGTGTCGTCCAAAACTGACTCAAGATCAAAACATCTAAGGAGCCCCCTAAATATCTGGATGAGATTTAGAGGAGGTTCCTCACCCAGCAGTCAATGGGTTCTGTATTCCTTGCGTAAAAATTCCAAAATCACCCAGTTTCTTCCAGTGATAGGAGTACTCCCACTAATTCTCAACTTCCCTGCTGCCACTGAGCTTCAGAAGTGGAAGAATGAAAACTGGTCACAGTGCCAATGTGAATGGGAAGCTTTCTCTGTACATTCTCTAACTTCTGCTTCTACTCTTATGCTGGTGATGAATAACACCTATTTCCTCTGCCCCTCTTTCCTCATCACTGTAATTGGGATAAAAATAATTCCCTTGTCTACTTCAAATGAGAAACAAGTATTCACAATATAAGCCACATGTCCTGGCACACAGTCAGTTTAGTTG
Source organism: Neotragus moschatus (assembly GCA_006410615.1). Classification (NCBI taxonomy): domain Eukaryota; kingdom Metazoa; phylum Chordata; class Mammalia; order Artiodactyla; family Bovidae; genus Neotragus; species Neotragus moschatus. The sequence continues at coordinate 3,043,894 of SJYA01002742.1, read as the reverse complement.
GTTCAGCCGCTCAGTCCTATCCAACTCTTTGCGACCCCATGGACTGCAGCATGCCAGGCCTCCCTGTCTATCACCAACTCCTGGAATTTACCCAAACTCATGTCTGTTGACTCAGTGATGCCATCCAACCATCTCATCCTCTGTCGTCCCCTTCTCCTCCTCCTGTCTTCAATCTTTCCCAGCATCAGGCTCTTAACAAGTCAGCTCTTCGCATCAGGTGGCCAAAATATTGGAGTTTCAGCTTCAACATCAGTCCTTCCAATGAATATTCAGGACTGATCTCCTTTAGGATGGACTGGTTGGATCTCCTTGCAGTCCAAGGGACTCTCAAAAGTCTCTAATACCAGACTTCAAAAGCATCAATTCTTCGCCACTCAGCTTTCTCTATAGTCCAGTTCTCACATCTATACGTGACTACTGGAAAAACTGTAGCCTTGACTAGATGGACCTTTGTTGGCAAAGTACTGTCTCTGCTTTTTAATATGCTATCTAAGTAGGACATAGCTTTTCTTCCAATGAGTAAGTGTCTTTTAATTTCACGGCTGCACTCACCATCTGCAGTGATTTTGGACCAAAAAAAATAAAGTTTGTCACTGTTTCCACTATTTCCCCATCTATTTGCCATGAAGTGATGGGACTAGATGCCATGATCTTACTGTGGCACAGTGTAGGTACACAGTAAATCAAGTTTCCTCTGATCTGACCTCTGATAACATCTGCTCTGAGCTGCCACCATGATGTGTTCACAACCCATCTCTTCCTGTCTTTCAATCCTTTGAAAAGCATTTCCGGGTGTACATTTGAAAAGGCATGGTGATTTTTTTTTTTTAAGTATTAGAAAATACACACATACTAAGTGTAAGAAGAGTCTGAAAATAGTTATAATAAAGCTACTTATTCACAGATTTCATAAAGATCCCCAAATAACTCCTACTCTTAAGCTATGGGAAAATGCTGATTGTGTGTGTGTGTGTGTGTGTGTGTGTGTGTGAAATCACATAAAGGTTAAGATAACAAAAGAAGACAGCAGTACTCCTAAAAGATGGTAAGGATAATTCTGACACTAACACAAGTGTGATTTGTTGAATATTACCTGTAAAATTGAATATCTCAGTCTCAAAGGGAAAGAGATTTTCTACTTATTAACTGTGTGAGACAGAGGGGAATTATAATTTATAGGTGGTGCCAGGCCGTCAGTTAAGTGTTCTGATGCACTAAATCATTTAATTCTTACAAAAACCTTGTAAAATATAAATGATCATTCACAAATTAATAATTAAGGCGCATACTTAGATAGGTAAGTTAAATCTGTGTCCACATAAAAATGATAGGATGTGCCACCACCGGTGTTTGAACCCTAATTTTTTGTTGTTACTTTAAAGTGTGCAGCCGAACCAAATATTTAAATGCTGGACTGCTGTCAGAGGTAAATACATCCATCTATTTCACAGGTGAATTATTTGAATTTTTTGAAGAAAATATTTCATAAGAGAAGCAAATGCATTCTTAGGTGAAAATATACCAGAGAGTTGCCGTTTCTTTAGTACACACCCCCACATGTAAATTCTTTACAAAATAGAAAATACTTTTATATGAAAAATCCCCAATCCAACCTCATCCCAGATTGATCTAATCTATTCCACCTGACAGTCCTACAGTACATTTTACCCTTTTGTGATATGAATTATCATCTAGATATTAATAATGTTTTTATCTACAAAGGCTACTGCTAAGTTTATTAGATTTTTCAGCTTTTAGAGCATAGATTTTAGGGTGAATCATATGAATATGACAATTTTACATCAAAATTATGAAGCAAAAATTTTAATAGATCGTATTTCTATATCCTACTTAATTTTATATCCATCACAAACCCTGAATGATACCTAATGCCTTTTTAAAAAATATCTGTTTAATGAATGCATACTCTGTGTCAGGAAACCCACCTGACATTTTAAGCAATATGCCATTTATCATCAATATATTACCTGGTGCTTTATTGTAACAATTTTATAGATAATAACTGTGTAGCTCACAATATTCAGGTAGAAATAAAAAATATAGTTTTAGATATTTACTGCAAGTCTATTAGCTTTTGTCTTACTCTCACATTTATTCATTTCCACTGTTGGAGCTTGCTAGATACATCCTCATTTAATGAAGCCAAACCTTATTAAGGTAAAGCAAGTGGAAATTGTTTTGTGAACTTCAGAATGTCATTTTTACATATATTTGCTGAGATCTGAGACACAATTGTTAAATCACACCAAATTTAGTTCCAGTATACAAGTATCAGGTAAAAACTGCCATTGTTCCTTATCCTCTCAGATAGAAAATCTCATTTTAACACTGTTTACCTTAAATTCACTCACATAGGACCTTGGCTGCGTGTTAATACATGCCTGTTTGATCAGATTTTAATGAGGATGGGTAGCATCATTCTGCCTTCTGGTCCCACAGTGAAGTGTGTATTTATCATGCAAGGGACATGGTCAGTGCCTTCACACTTCTATTGCAACTATTGGATCACGTGGCCCAGAAGGCTGTTTCAAGGGTTAAAGGAAGGCTTCTGGTGAAAGAATGATCTAAAGATACATCCTAGTCTTCCTCCCCAATGTTGCACGGCACACAAAATATGGCCTTCTCAGCAGATCTTGCTTTTTTCTTATTTCTTTTAAAATTTATGTGTTGAATTGGAACAATGGAGAGGGGAGGAAAGGAAGGGAGACAGAAAGGGAGAAGGATGGGAGAATGGGGGAAGAGAGGGAGATTTTTAAGGGTGGAGAGTATCGCCACTGATAAACCATTGAATTGCATTTGCCCTCTGGATGCCTCATCCTAACCCAGTGTTGAGTGTTCAGACTACAAGGTAGTAACCAGCTATGTAAAAATAATATGTGACAAAAGAACTATCAAAATATATGAATACTAAAAATGTGCACACTGAACATTTTCAACTCTAATTATGCGGGTATACAAATCAGCAAAAGAGGTTATTTTGGGGACTGCATTTCATTGACTTCAGATTAGCAAGGATTTGAAAAGGCATTCATTGACTGTGACATCATGCCTGTCTTTTTCATCCCTGAAAGACCGTTCTGTGAGACACTGTTATGATTCAAATGTTATTCACACTGGAGTAGCAGGAACAAAGCAGGATTTCCAATAGAAGAAGATCTAATTAAGAGAATAATATTTGCTTATTGTCAGTGCCTAATTAGTTTCCCTGGTATTCATGTTTATAAAGGTGGCTCTGTTATAATTACAGTTCAACAAGAGGCAGTTATGTAATGGGTCTCATTGTAAAAAAAAAAAAAATACAGCTGAGATACTGGAAGGTCTTCTCCCTTCTTCCTTTACACTTACCAACTCACACACAATAGAGACATCAAATGGTTACATTTTACTCATTACCTTTTTCTTCACAGTATAAGAGGTACTAATAAGTTCAGTGAGGGGGAAAGTACTATTCTTTTACCATTCAATGAATCCAACTTCTGCAGCATACGTGTGTGAATTTGGGGGGCTATTAGAAGTTCACTTATGTTTTCTTGCATTTTAAAAATGATGCTTCTCTCTTGCTTGCTTTCACGTGTGCACTTTCTGGAAGGGTAGTAGAAATAGACTGAGATGAAAATAACATAGACAAGGTGCCAATGCATCCAAAAGAGCCCACTTTTATTATTTTCATTTTTTAATTGGAGGGTAGTTAGTTTCTGCTGTACAACAGCATGAATCAGCTGTAAGTATATATATAGCCCCTCCCTCTTGAGTTTCCCTCCCCCTCCACTCTAGACAATACCACTTTAATGATACTCTATGTTAATAAGAGAGGTAAATTGGGATCAAAACAATCAAATGATTCTCTGTGCTTACGTCTCAAAAGAGAATTTTGATCATGCCCGTTTACTGCTACTTGCCATTAAGGAAATATGTTAAATTTGATCAAGGACATATCAGACCCTCCGCTATATCTGATCCCTACAGATCCTTAATCTCTCTCCCACAGTTTTTATAATACCCTAAACTAAAACAGTTTTGTATACCTGCAGAAGAGACTAGTGTTAGGTGCTCTTAGAGATAAGTCACACAATTTCAATGGCTTAATAAAGTAGAACTTCATTTTTGTTTTTATTCATGAAACTATCAATGAGGATGTTCCTGGTCACTAGATGACTTATCCTCACATGATGGTTCAAGTCTCAGGTTGATTCCAGTCTCCAGAGTCAGATTTCTCTTCACACCAAGATAGAAACAATGGGCAAAAAGCATACTTAAAATTCTGGCCTAGCAGTGACAAAGGTACTTAAGCTCACTTTCCATTGGCAAGAACGCAGTCACAAGACACATGGCTGGGAACTACACTTTGTTGCTGGGCAACCTCTTCCCAGTGACAATTTCAGACTATGAAGAAGGAAGCACACATTTTGTCGCCAAGCCCATTGTCCTTTCTACATCATTCCTATGGAGCATGCTGCTTCATTACTCTGTGCCATTTCATTTGGTGAATTCTCACTCAGCCTTCAAGCTATGTTCAGGCATAATTTCTCTTTATAGTCATCTGTGATCTGCCCAGACAAGATAAGAAATCACCTCTTCCTTATAGCTATAACATACGTAAATATTCCTAGTAGAGTAGGAAATGGCAACCCACTCCAATGTTCTTGCCTGGAGAATCCCAGGGACGGGGGAGCCTGGTGGGCAGCTGTCTATGGGGTCGCACAGAGTCGGACATGGCTGAAGCGCCTTAGCAACAGCAGCAGCAGAGTGGGTAAAATGTGTATGCATAGCTATTTAATTGTCTTGTATGTCATTTCTGGTATCATTTCTACTCTTTTGCTCTCACTCTCCCCCAGTTGCTTGATTTTCCTTCATTGCACTTTAATTATTATTTATGTTTTCATGAATTTATGTTTTGATCTATATTGTTAACATAATACTTTCTCCAGGTCTTAAGGCATATTAGGATTTTCAGAGAAATGGAACAATAGGGGAACAATGTATACATATATATATAACTCATGAGTTTTATTATAAGTATTGACTGGACTGTAAGGAGATCCAACCAGTCCAACCAGAGATCAGCCCTGGGATTTCTTTGGAAGGAATGACGCTGAAGCTGAAGCTCCAGTACTTTGGCCACCTCATGCGAAGAGCTGACTCACTGGAAACGACTATGATGCTGAGAGGGATTAGGGGCAGGAGGAGAAGGGGATGACAGAGGATGAGATGGCTGGATGGCATCATTGACTCAATGGGCATGAGTCTGAGTGAACTCCGGGAGTTGGTAATGGACAGGGAGGCCTGGTGTGCAGTGATTCATGGGGTCGCAAAGAGTCGGACACCACTGAGTGACTGAACTGACTGACTGAATGTATTTATAGAGGCCAAAAAGTCCTATACTGCCACTTGCAAGCTGGGGACCTAGAAAGATTTTAGTATAGTCACCCCTCAGTACCTGTAAAGAACTGATCTGGGACCCTCATGGATACGAAAACCCATGGATGCTTGACTCCCATGTATAAAATGGATCAGTACCATTGGCTCTCTGTATCTGCAGTTTACTCATGTGCAAAGTCTTAAGCTGCACACGTGAGAGAGCGGACAACAATTGAAGTCCTGAGAGCCAGAAAGCCAACATATTCAGCCTGGATCTTAATGCCTGAAAGTTAGGAACATCTAGGGCAGAGAAGGTTGAAGTCCAGCTCCAGTGGCCAGGCAGAGAACAAATTCAATCTTCCTCTTCCTTTCTGTTCTCTCAGGCCTTTGGTCCATTGAGTGATGTCCTCCCACATTAGGGAGAAACATCTGCTATACTCAGTCCACCAAGTCAAATGCTGATATTTTCCAGAAATATTCTCACAGACCCCAATATGGTGTTTAACTAGCACTCGGGATATCCCTTACCCAGTCAGTGGATCTATGTATTTCACCATCAACATAAAGCAGTACCTACTTGGGGATTTTTAATGTGAATGTATATTGTCACATATATATATATATATATATATATATATATATATTGCTACATTGCAGACCACCCCACAACTTACTGGCGTGAAATGACCATTGTAATGTGTTCATGATTTTGAAGTTCAGGATTCCAGACAGAGCTAAGGAGAATATGTCATCTATGCTCCACATGGAGTGGAACTAAGTTATGGTGCCCAGAATTTCTAGAGGTGGTTTGGTTTAATTAACTGGGTCTACTATGTATTTGGCCCTTCAGTTCTGAAGGTCAGCTGGATTATGTGGTTCTTCTTCTTCCTGTTATTTTTGCTGTTTGGAATAGCCAAGTTGCCTTCTTCACCCTCAGAACCAATATATGCACAGGGATGTCTGGGACTCTCTCTCTCTCAACCACTTGGTTTAATTTTGTGGAGCTTTTCCTGGAGGTAAAAAGAAGTTTCATTTTAGAGCCAAACAATTCCTTAACAACTCCTCTAAATTATTCTCAAAACTCAATAGTTACTTATTTTAACATAGTAAGCTCAAAGAACCTAACGCCCATTTTCTTCATGTTTCGCCTACCATTTCCCAGCCAGATCCATGAGTCAATAACCTACACTTTCTCTTTTGCACATTTCCTTGAGCAGCAGCGTTGCTAAATATTTTGCCTCTGTGTGACAAGTATGTCCTTTTCTCAAGTCTTCAATAGCATTCCTCTCATTGTTCTTCGGGGACTTCCTCCACAGTCTTCTGAAGGAACATCTGGCTTCTACTCACTATTTCAAAGTCAAGGCCACCAGCCTGAAATTTTTATTATGGTGGCATATCACTTCCAGATAACACATTTTGTTATGGATGACTACTGCTGTGTTATAAACTGCCCCAGACTTAGTGCATAACAGCAACTTTTTTCATATGCTCATTATTTTGTTTTAATTCGAAATTTTACGTAGGGCACAATGGTGATGGACTTTTCTCTGCTTTGCAATTACTTGGACTCTTAGCTGAGGTGACTCAATTAGCTGGAGATGGCAAAGACAGCTTGATGAGTCCTAAGCCTTTAACCATCTGACTTCAGTGCATTCTTTGGTCTCAATTTATTTCTATCTAGCTACACAAAGATCCCTTCTTATCTCACTGTATATATCCTTGTTTTATCCTAGTGTCCTGGACTTCCTTTTTATTACTCTTTTTACTTAAAAAAAAAAAAAAAAAAAAAAACCTTCTTATTTGATCCTTTATCCAATGAAACTGAAATCTATGTGAAGGGAGCAATCACACATCACTCTAATTCACCATTCTATCTCTACCTCTGATACATTGCTTGTTACATGGCAGGTGCTCACTAAATGTTTAATAAATTTTGAAGCCATCGATTGCTTTTTAGTTCCCACTGGCAAACAGAATGATCTCAGTGGCAGTTCATCTCAGTGACAAAGATGTGTATTTGTCCAGATCTAAACATACACATAATTTACTGAAGATATGTTAAGACTGGTTAGCCAGAGGAAAACTCAAGTCATGATTGAAATTTTAACCATTAAGATAGTACTCAGAATATAATCTAAAAACATTGTAAGGCTAGAAAGAATGAATCACAATATCAAAAGGTGAGATGAAATTGACATCCCCCAAAATGAAAACATATAAAACACTAGAACAAACAGTTTAGTACTGAGACAATAGATGGATGCACTGTCCCAGCTTTTTTGCTTGGGGAGAGGACCTTCATAGATATGACAGCACTTCAGGGAGTTTTTGAGACTGTCCTCATTTAGTTGCAGACATGGTGAACAGCCTAGCATTTCCAATATCATCTCTTTTGTGCAAATATCTCTGTAAATGAGTAACCAGGATGTCACCCCTGCTTGTCTTTGTTTGCATTCTCTAGAACTCTTCTGGGCTTTAAACTGATGTTGGGATGTAGTTGGAACTGGACGGAAGTGAGTAAATTAATAATGTAAGTGAGGAAGAATAATGGATAATGATATTCAAATAAAGTCTAAACCATTGTTAGTTTTCTAAAATTATTGAAAAGCATTTATGTTTATTAATTATGGTCAGGTCAATTTAAAGATTCCATCAAGACTTCCAGTAGTTAAGATGTCTGCCACTAAAATGATCTCCCAGGGGCTGTAACTCACATACTTGAAAATCTTAGAGACTATCATTCCTAATTAGCCTAACTAGAACACACTTCTGAGAAGGCAGTGGCACCCCACTCCAGTACTTTTTCCTAGAAAAGGAAATGGCAGTCCACTTCAGTGTTCTTTCCTGGAGAATCCCAGGGACGGAGGAGCTGGTGGGCTGCCATCTATGGGGTCGCACAGAGTCGGGCACAACTGAAGCGACTTAGCAGCAGCAGCAGCAGAACACACTTCTATCCAGGTAAGATCCCCAAACATGACTTAACTAGTGATTACTCCTAGTTGATTTCCTCTGTCTCCCCTCTCAAATTCTGTGCTCCGAGAGCACAGAGGTAGTGGTTTTCTTACCCACTCTTTATCATCGCTGAGTAGAGTTCCTGTCACTGTGCATTGATTTAATCACTAGTGATATGAGTTGAATTCTATTGAGTCTCCCTTCCACTCCCAAAGAGTTAGAAGGTACTGAACACAGGATATACAAATAGGCCATCTGTTTTCCTCCTATCAACAGTATTTTACACTTTATTTTCTCAAATCTATTCAGTGTCAATTCTTCAGGCTTCTAGCTCAATATAGAACTAATATACAAAATCCATTTGAATCATGAATTCTCCATTCCATTTTTTCTATAGTAACTACAGACTATTTACGATATGAGGGTTTTTTTTTTTTTATCCTAAACAAAATGCAGTTGAAGAGAAAAATCGCATTTCCCTAGTATCTGGCAATACAATGCATAAACATGATATCCACTTGAAATATGGCAAAAATCGCATTTCCCATAGTATCTGGTAATACCATGCATAAACGTGATGTACACTTGAAATCTCTAGATATCCTATTTAACTTAGACTTGAGGTCCTAAGTCTTAATGACCAGGCTTTCTGAGATGTTCATCCTGGTTATGACCCTCAAATTTGGATCAAGTAAAATTTGCCATTCCTTTCTTAAAAAGTAATAGTGCCCAAATTTTAGAGGTATTTAATTCTGATCTTAGTAGCCAGGAAGGAAAAATAGAGAAGAAAAAGCAAACACATTTGAAGCCTGTATTCTACAAATGTTATACATAATAGTGGCACCTCAATGCAGTAGATACCCCAACTGATCAACAGTGATTGTGTAAGCTTTAGTATTAATAGTATAGTCTTGAGCATATGAGAATAACTGAAAAAATTAAAGTTCAGCTTCTGACAATCCTTCGTCTTTCTACCAACCACAACATGTGGTGAAGACAGTCATTATGAACGTGGGGTCATTCTCTAGATCTGATGGACTGCTCTTTCATAGACTGGCACTTACATAATCACAGCTGCACCTTGAGGTACTTAAGCTCCTTGAAATACATATATATGTATATCACTATTTGTTAAATAAGTGAAATGTCTGCAGGCCATTAGTAATCTGCTGCTCTTAGTGTTGTGCCCAAAGTCCGAGTCCCCAAAACTGAGAGAATAAAACATCCACAGCAATGCAAAAGCAAGAAGGGATTTATTGCTAGCTCGAGCTAGGGCTCAAAGTGCATTCAGCACAGTGGAGTTGGGCAAGAACCCCAAGCCCTGAATTACAGTAGTATTTATAGGTTTGGAACAAAGACAAGGAGTTGCCAAGGGCGGATTGGTTACAAGAGTTTCTTGCATCTTCTAGTTGGCTAAGTTTTCATGCGTGTGGGCTTTCTTAGGGGAGGTCCATTAAGTTCTGATAGGCTCAGACCAGGCTACGGGGACCATGCTGATTGGTCAAGTCCTGGCCCCTATGGAAGATGATCCCAGTTCCTCCGGGACAATTACTCAGCTTCTTGATAAAATGGAACTTAGGCCTTAAAGCCTGTCATGGTGTACGTTAGGTCCCAACACTTAGATGATGGGATTGTATCTTGTGGTAGAGGCTATTTCAGGTATCTCTGTAGCAAAAAAAAAAAGAAATTCTAGACCAAGTTCTGCAGCAACCGACACTGTTTCCTGATTCTCAGCTTGGAGGACAATTGTGTTCTCTCAGTTATCACTCTCCTCCAAATGGTTGTAATCTCACATTTGCAATCACATCTCTAAATGTCTGGGTCACAGTGAGAAGCAGCTGATACAGATAAATTACAAAGATAACCTTTTGCCGAGATTGTTAGTGTGATTGATAGGAATCATTACACAAATTAGAAATCATTAGGTTTTTTATTGGTAAAATGGGATCCCCAACAAGCCACACCAACAAGGAGAGGAAGAAAAGGTCTCCAAAGAACAGTAGGTCGTCCCATGTCTGGACTTCTGAGAGTTTCAGTATATCATGCTAAAGTGAAGGAACCATGGACAAGAGAAATAAAGCTATAGAGCTGTGGTTCTCAGGCTTAAGCATCATCAGAATTACTTGGAGGCATGAGCAGGTCTTACAGTGGGCCTCAGAATCTGCATTTCTGACAGATTTCTGGACAATGCTAGACTGCTGATTTGGGGCAACTCTGAAGGCCACTGCTTGAGAATAATGCCTAATATAGGCTCTAGAGTCACACTCCCTAGGACTGCAACCTCCCACTTTCCTTGAAGGCTTCATGTAAGTTTATTCACCACTTTGAGCCACAGTTTCTTCACCTTCTAAATAGTAATTAAAATAGAGTAAGTGGTGGCAAGCGGAAAGTCCACATACTCTAAAGAATATTTATACAAGGTCCATGGAGGCTGGTTTCCTTAAATGGCAAGTATCCACGTGCTAGTTGCAGGTGAACAGTGAAGGGACTCAGCTATACATACACATATATCAATTCTCCCCCCAAACTCCCCTTCCATCCGGTTCTATTTTCAATATAACAGTGTGTACATGACCTTCCCAAACCCCCTAACTATCCCTTCTCCCTGGCAACCATAAGTTCGCTGTCTAAGTCTGTGAGTCTCTTTCTGTTTTGTAACTTCATTTGTATCATTTCTTTTTAGATTCTATAGATAAAGGATGCCCTATGACATTTCTCCTTTTCTGTCTTACTTCATGAGTATGACACTCTCTAGGTCTATCCATGTTGCTGCATTCTTTAATTCTTTTTTAATGGCTGAGTAAAATTCCATTGAATATCTATCCCACATCTTCTTTTCCATTCCTCTGTCAGTAGACATTTAGATTACTTGAATGCCTTTTCTAGGCTGAGGGCTTTTCCATACATTATTTATACAGTCTCAACTTACTCATTGTAAAGACACTGGAGATTAATAATTACTATCCATCTTCAGTTCAGTTCAGTCACTCAGTTGTGTTCGACTCTTTGCAACCCCATGAATCACAGCATGCCAGGCCTCCCTGTCCATCACCAACTCCCGGAGTCCACTCAAACTCATGTCCATCGAGTCGGTGATGCCACCTAGCCATTTCATCCTCTGTCATCCCCTTCTCCTCCTGCCCTCAATCCCTCCCAGCATGAAGGTCTTTTCCAGTGAGTCAACTCTTTGCATGAGGTGGCCAAAGTATTGGAGTTTCAGCTTCAACATCAGTCCTTCCAATAAACACCCAGGACTGATCTCCTTTAGGATAGACTGGTTGGATCTCCTTGCAGTCCAAGTGACTCTCAAGAGTCTTCTCCAATACCACAGTTCAAAAGCATCAATTCTTCGGCATTCAGCTTTCTTCACAGTCCAACTCTCACATCCATACATGACCACAGGAAAAACCATAGCCTTGACTACATAGACCTTTGTTGGCAAAGTAATATCTCTGCTTTTGAATATGCTATTTAGGTTGATCATAACTTTCTTTCTAAGGAGCAAATGTCTTTTAATTTCATGGCTGCAATCACCTTCTGCAGTGATTTTGAAGCCCCCCAAAATAAATTTTGTCACTGTTTCCACTATTTCCCCATCTATTTCCTATGGAGTGATGGGACCATATGCCATAATCTTAGTTTTCTGAATGTTGAGCTTTAAGCCATCTTTTCTTTCCTCTTTCACTTTCATCAAGAGGCTTTTGAGTTCCTCTTCACTTTCTGCCATAAGGGTGGTGTAATCTGCATATCTGTGGTTATTTATATTTCTCCCAGCAATCTTGATTCCAGCTTGTGCTTCTTCCAGCCCAGCGTTTCTCATGATGTATTCTGCATAGAAGTTAAATAAGCAGGATGACAATATACAGTCTTGATGTACTCCTTTTCCTGTTTGCAACCAGTCTGTTGTTCCATGTCCAGTTCTGTTGCTTCCTGACCTGCATATATAGAGAAGGAAATCTGGACTTAGGCTAAGTTCTTCAGGGTTACCCAGATAGTAAATATGAGTGCCAGAATTTGAACCCAAATTGTCTGATGCCCAAAATTTGCTCCATTGCTTCCTGCTTTCCTCCTGATTAATACTTGGTAGACTTTTGCTCGACAGCTGAACATTGCTGATGACCACTTGGAAAAGCAGCCAGTTCATCTCTGATTAGAAACCCATTTCTCTACAAATATAACAATTTCTTGTGTAGGTCAAGTCTTAGGTGCCTAGTCCTCTGTGTTCTTGTCGCATTGAATTTGCTTTTAGCTGTCATTTTTGGGAGACAAATATCAGAAAGTGAAATTTACACTTCGTCCTGGCAGAACTTCATCTGTTGTAGAAACTCTCAATAGTCCTCATGTGGGCATGGCCCAGTGTCTATCACATGACCAATAGGGCTTGATATTGCCCATATCCGTAAACAGCTTCTGGCTAGCATGTCCAGAGACAGTGGTTGGCCTCTACTAAAATTTACTGTGAAGGTCTGATAATTATGTTGACTGTTCACAAATCTGATTCCTCTCCATGAAGACATATGATGGGGATGGATACTACTTCATCACTTTGCCAGTTTGAAGATGATTTTTCCTTACAACATGTCTTTGACTGGTCTATGGAAGAAATATTGTTTCTCCCTAATAATTCTACCTTATCACATGAAAAATAATAATGCTCATCTTCTGTGCATGCATCAAAATGTGTACACCAGGTTTTACTTATAATGTGTCTTTGCACCGGGCTAATACTACAAAATTATTTTCTCCATTCTCATAATTAATGCTGCCATGAGAACATTATTTCCTGACATCATATTACAGCCCTAATATCTAGAAGGAATGAGGAACAAGTTTTCAAATTTGGTGTTGAGAAGGAGTGGGAAGGAACTTTCCTGGCAGTCTGGGGGTTAAGAGTCTGCCTTCCAGTGCAGGGTATGGAGGTTTAATCCTTGGTTGAGGAGCTAAGATTCCACATGCTTCTCATCCAAAAAAACCAAAACAGAAAACAGAAACAATATTATAACAAGTAAAATAAAGACTTGAAAACGATCCACATTAAAAAAAAAATCTTAAAGAAGTAGGGAAAAGTAAGTGGCAAAATTTTCAGAAATAATGAATTTCTGTGAAGCTACATGCTATGGTACTGCTATGATATGGGTAGAAAAATTACAATTAGAGCCAATAGAGAAAGAACTGTAGTATAAAAACCTTTATGTTGCAGATAATATAAAATGAGGCCCGAGATACTAAGTGACTTGTCTTAGCATCACTGTTACAAAGAAGCAGATTTGGTTTCCTGGCTCCCAGTCAGTATTCTTCCCCCGAACACTGCACTGATGTATAGTATCTAATGGGTCTCTTTAATTCTTTAATTCTGGAATTGACATTTCCCTGTATCAGTGTCATACCCATTCATATTACATAAGTGGCCTTTATATAATTTAAGCAATCTTTCCCATTCACATTCAGAGGAGATTAGAATAGATTCCAACAGTAGGTATGTGGCTATTCATGCACATACTTATGCTTGTTGGATTTGTTCAGCAATTACAAATGGCTTGTTGATCGTGCATGCTGATATAAAAAAGTTTTAAATCTTTTGAAATGCACTGACTTCCCTCTTGGAGGTTGTGAGTGGGAGGTTTGGACTAAAGCTGATGAACAACATCCTGGGGCAGATAGAACAGGAAATAAAACAGAAACCAGTTTCCTTCATTTTTTTGCCAGGGACTGAGTTGTTCCAGGAACAACTATATTAAACAGGGAACAAAATGAATTAAAAAATCTGCATTTCTTCACCATGAGGAGGATATCAGCATTGTGTGGAAACGTTTGTAATTTACATTAAAATATCTTTTCCTCGGAGCATCACAATATGGTTTACAGATATAATGGAAAGAAAATATTACTTGCAATTTTTGGTTGAAGAAAGCCATGCCACATAATCTAGGGGAAATGGTACACTTAATTTCTCAAAGTGGCATAGACAGGTAAGACCAGGAGAATGATAACTGCTCTAGAGATGTTTTTTTGACCATGTTATATAACTCAACATCTAGCCACCCTCAAATTTTACTTTTGCTTTGAAAGGAGAATGTGATAATTATCTAAGTGAAATTTGTCAAAGTGTAATATTTTTAACTCAAATTTTCTGTTCACTGGCTGTCATTGATGTCCCATATTTATGCCTGTTCAGGAGCCATGCCCACTGGTGGGAGCCGCCCACGCCCAGTCTTATAGTTTGAGTGATGACGTCTATACCAAGCTGCAGAGATGGGCATGTGACTTAGGCCTGTATAATCAGAATATTGTATTCACTTATTTGCAGTCATTAGTTAAGGAATGATCTGATTACAACTAAATAGAAGTCATTAAAAGTAACCTTAGGAGTCTTTCTGGAACCCCAGTAAAATCTACCTTTTCATGCCTAGGCTGGAATGATCTAAAAATGGCTCTCAAGTGACTGATGGTAAAGAATTATTTTGGTCAATTATTCTTATTTTCATGGCAATGAAACATGAAATAAAGGAAGCATACTGGTTGGGAAGGAAAGAGACAAGACATACAGACATTAAAGGGTTCTGGTGTAAAGAATAATCCAAGCATATTTCAACTGTAATAAATAAATTTTTAAAGTGAAGAAAATAAATTTGGTTGAAATTAGAAAGTATAAGCTTTTTTCTGCCTCTTATAATTGATAAAATATTAGGTAATATATTTTTTATAGTCTTTAAATGAGTTAATTAGGCAATTTCTCAATGTCAGTTTTGCTAGGCATTGCATAGAAACTGAAATCAGTGTCCCATTGCAGCAAAAGTTGTTTCCAAGAAAATGTTTTATTTGAATAATGTTATTTGCCATTTAGTGCATTTTAGATGTAATTGTATGATATTCCTTTTATATTTTTTCTTTGTTAGCGAAATATTTTCTCTCAATTAATCAAGCCACAACATTATCAAAATTTTCACATACAGAATGGGAAATTTCCACACATCTCAATAACTATTTTGGACACTTGTAGTTAAACACATTAAGATGCTTATTAGTGGAGAGTTGTGGAATGAGTCTCAATTAGTGAATTAGACTGTATTCATTACACTTCACCAAATGCTCATTAGCAGATTGTTTGATTTTTTTTTTTCATACCCATGCTAGAGGAAAAAAAAAAAAGGATGGATGGAAGGGGGAGCTAGTTTGCCTTAAAAGCAATATGAAAATATAGTTACATGATAGTCTTTTTGCTTACAGCTGCCTAGAGCAAAAAAAAAAAAAAAAAAGCTTATAGCCTTTATCAGTAAGGCTGTAGAATTAGGTATTAGAAGGAAGGGCTAATTCTTCTGTGCCACTAGAGAAACCATTTGGAATATATTTTTCCTAAGTCTTTTATTTTGAAAAAGCAAGTGTATGCAAAGCAGATCAATTAGGAGGGAGAGCGGAAGCAGAGTTCATCTGATGGCTCAATTTGGCTAAATTATACCCTGATGACCTGGCCAAATCTTTTCAGAATGTGCAGCAATCTAGGATTCTTCCTTCCAAATCTCCCAGCTTTCTTGATCTCACTGGGGGACAGAATTTGACTGTAGTTTGATGGTTCTCCAAGGCTTTCCAACTCCCCATTTTATATTTCCTCTAAAATATTTGCATGTTTAATTCCATATGACTGTCTGCTTCCTGGAAGATGCAGACTGACACAATAAAGAAGTTTATCACAAAAATATCCTACAAAAGCTCTAGAATAAGCATGTCTCTCTAGCCCCAGGAGACCTAAAACATAGCTAAGGATGGAAGTAAATTTATCTACTTAAACCACTAAACAAAAAAACAAACAGGTTGATCAAGGGGAAGTTTACATAATAATGTAAGAGAATTACAGACCACTTATCCTACAGACTCCCCAGTTGGAGATTTCTTCTCTTGGGAAATAATCAGTAAAAGAAAAATAACTGTAAATAGAGATAATTCAAATGCCCACTCTTTAAAGCACCAATTGTAGTCTTCAGTTCAGTTCAGTTCAGTTCAGTTGATCAGTCGTGTCTGACTCTTTGCAACTCCATGGACTGCATGCCAGGTTTCCCTGTCCATCACCAACTCCCAGGGCTTACTCAAACTCATTTCCAGCGAATCAGTAATGCTATCCACCCATTTCATTCTCTGTCGTCCCATTCTCCTCCCACCTTCAATCTTTCCCAGCCTCAAGGTCTTTTACAATGAGTCAGCTCTTTGCATCAGGTGGCCAAAGTATTGGAGTTTCAGCTTCAGCATCAGTCCTTCAAATGAATATTCAGGAATGATTTCCTTGAGGATGGACTGGATTGACCTCTTTGCAGTCCAAGGGACTCTCAGCAATCTTCTCCAACACCACAGTTCAAAAGCATCAGTTCTTTGGCACTCAGCTTTCTTTATAGTCCAACTCTTACATCCATGCATGACCACTGGAAAAACCATAGCCTTGCCTAAACAGACCTTGGTTGGTGAAGTAATGCCTCTGCTTTTTAATATGCTGTCTAGGTTGGTCATAGCTTTTCTTTCATGGAGCAAGTGTCTTTTAATTTCATGGCCACAGTCACCATCTGCAGTGATTTTGAGCCCCCCAAAATAAAGTCTCTCACTGTTTCCACTGTTCCCCATCTATTTGCAATGAGATAATGGGACCAGATACCATGATCTTAGTTTTCTAAATGTTGAGTTTTAAGCCAGGTTTTTCACTCTCCTCTTCTACTTTCATCAAGAAGCTCTTTAGTTCTTCTTCCCTTTCTGCCATAAGGGTGGTGTCAACTATGTATCTGAGGTTATTGATGTTTCTCCCGGCAATCTTGATTCCAGCTTGTGCTTCATCAAGCCCAACATTTCTCATGATGTACTCTGCATATAAGTCGAATAAGCAGGGTCACAACATACAGCCTTGATGTGCTCCTTTCTTGATTTGGAAGCAGTCTATTGTTCCATGTGCAGATCTAACTATTGCCTCTTGACCTGCATACAGATTTCTCAGGAGGCAGGTAAGGTGGTCTGGTATTGCCATCTCTTTAAGAATTTTCCACAGTTTGTTGTGGTCCACACAGTCAAAGGCTTTGGCGTAGTCAATGAAGCAGAAGTAGATGGTTTTTCTGGAACTCCCTTGCTTTATTGATGATCCAGTGAATGTTCGCAATTTGATCTCTGGTTCCTTTGCCTTTTCTAAATCCAGCTTGAACATCTGGAAGTTCATGGTTCAGGTATTCTTGAAGCCTGGTTTGGAGAATTTTAAGAATTACTTTGCTAGAACGTGAGATGAGTGCAATTGTGCAATAGTTTGAGCTTTCTTTGGGATTGGAATGGAAACTGACCTTTTCTGGTCCTGTGGCCACTGCTGAGTTTTCCAAATTTGCTGGCATATTGCATGCAGCACTTTCACAGCATCATCTTTTAGGATTTGAAATAGCTCAATTGGAATTCCATCACCTTCACTAGCTTTGTTTGTAGTGATGCTTCCTAAAGTCCACTTGACTTCTCATTCCAGGATGTCTGGCTCTAAGTTAGTGATCACACATCGTGGTTATCTGGGTCATTAAGATATTTTTTGTATAGTTCTTCTGTGTGTTCTTGCTACCTCATCTTAATATCTTCTGCTTCTGTTAGGTCCATAGCATTTCTGGCCTTTCTTGTGCTCATCTTTGCATGAAATGTTCCCTTGGTATCCCTAATTTTCTTTAAGAGATCTCTAGACTTTCTCATTCTACTTTTTAACTTTATTTCTTTACATTGATCACTGAGGAAGGCTTTCTTATTTGTCTGTGCTATTCTTTGGAACTCTGCATTCAAATGGGTGTATCTTTCCTTTTTTTCCTTTGCCTTTAGCTTCTCGTCTTTTCTCAGTTATTTGTAAGGCCTCCTCAGAAAACCATTTTGCTGTTTTGAATTTCTTTTTCTTGGGGATAGTCTTGACCACTGCCTCCCGTACAATGTCATGAGCCCTGTCCATAGTTCTTCAGGCACTGTCTATCAGATCTAATCCTTTGAATCGATTTGTCACTTCCATTGGATAATCATAAAGGATTTGATTTAGGTCATACCTGAATGGTCTAGTAGTTTTCCCTACTTTCTTCAATTTAAGTCTGAATTTGGCAATAAGGAGTTCATGATCTGAGCTGCAGTCAGCTCCCAGTCTTGTTTTTGCTCACTGTGTGGAGCTTCTACATTTTGGCTGCAAAAAATATAATCAGTCTGATTTCGAGATTGACCATCTGGTGATGTCCATGTGTAGAGGGTGTTTGCTATGAACAGTGCATTCTCTTGGCAAAACTCTGTTAGCCTTTGCCCTGCTTTGTTTGTACTCCAAGGCCAAATTTCCCTGTTACTCCAGGTATCTCTTGACTTCCTACATTTGCATTCCATTCCCCTATAATGAAAAGGGCATCTTTTTGGGGTGTTCTCGAAGGTCTTGCAGATCTTCATAGAACCATTTAACTCAGCTTCTTCAGCATTATTGATTGGGGCATAGACTTGTATTACTCTGATATTGAATGGTTTGCCTTGGAAAGGAACAGAGATCATTCTGTCATTTTTGAGGTTGCATCTGAGTACTACATTTTGGACTCTTTTGTTG
Organism: Neotragus moschatus; assembly: GCA_006410615.1. Classification (NCBI taxonomy): domain Eukaryota; kingdom Metazoa; phylum Chordata; class Mammalia; order Artiodactyla; family Bovidae; genus Neotragus; species Neotragus moschatus. The sequence goes on along the minus strand of SJYA01002742.1, from coordinate 3,024,999 downwards.
ACTATGATGGCTACCCCACTTCTTCCAAGGGATTCTTACCCACAGTAATAGATATAATGGTCATCTGAGTTAAATTCACCCATTCTAGTCCATTTTAGTTCGCTGATTCCTAAAATGTATATGTTCACTCTTGCCATTTGTTTGACCACTTCCAATTTACCTTTATTCATGGACCTAACATTCCAGGTTACTATGCAGTATTGTTCTTTATAGCATTGAACTTTACTTCCATCACCAGTCCTATCCAAAGCTGGGTTTTGCTTTGGCTCCATCTCTTCATTCTTTCTAGAGTTTTTTCTCCACTCTTCCCCAGTAGCATATTCCCCAGTAGCATATGCCTACCAACCTGGGGAGTTCATTTTTCAGTATCCTATCTTTTTGCCTTCATACTGTCCTTGGGGTTCTCAAGGCAAGAATACTGAAGTGGTTTGTGACTCTCTGCTCCAGTGGACCATGTTTTGTCAGAACTCTCCACCATGACCCGTCCATCTTTGGTGGCCCTACACAGCATGGCTCATAGTTTCATTGAGTTGGAAAAAGCTGTCATCCATGTGATCTGTTTGATTATTTTTCTGTGATTGTGGTTTTCATTCTGTCTGCTATCTGATGGATAAGGATAAGAGGTGTATGGAAACTTCCTGATGAATAACACTGACAGAGGGGGAAATTGGGTCTGATGGATGGGGCCACACTCAGTAAATCTTTAATCCAGTTTTCTGTGATGGGTAGGGCTGTGTTCCCTCACTGTTGTTTGACCTGAGATCAAACTGTGGTGGAGATATTGAAAATAATGGCAACCTCTTTCAAAAGGTCCTGTGCATGCACTGTTGCCCTCAGTGCCCCTGACCCTGCAGCAGGCCACTGCTGACCCATGCCTCCACCAGAGTCTCCTGCACACTTACAGCCAAGTCTAGGTCAGTCTCTTCTGGGGTCACTGCTTCTTTCTCCTGGGTCCTGGTTTGCACAAGATTTGTTTGTGCCCTCCAAGAGTCTGTTTCCCCAGTCCTGTGTAAGTTTTGGCAGCTCTGTGGTGGGGTAATGGTGACCTCCTCCAAGAGGACTTATGCCATAGCCGGGTCTGCTGCACCCAGAGCCCCTGCCCTGTGGCAGGCCACTGCTGATCTGTACCTCCACAGGAGACACTCAAACACTCAAAGGCTGGTCTGGCTCAATCTCTGTAGGGCCTCCTGGTGAGCACAAGGTTTTGTTTGAGCATCTCTGGCAGGTATGGGGTTTGATTGGAAACACAATTTTGCCCCTCCTACTGTTTTCTGGGGCTTCTCCAGGAAGTCTTGAAACACTATAATAGGTGGCCTGCCCACTGTAAGGTTCTATCTTTGTAATAATATTCTAGTACCTCACTTTTAATAGAACTGAACTGCAAATCATCACTAAACATCTGAGAAAATCCATTAAAAATAAAGCCACCAATGTAGACAAACATCAAAATGGGAATATAGAGAAAATAAGAAAATGTGGTAAAATAGGAAATATGGAGAAAATAGAAAAATGGGAAAAAGAAAACATTTTTTTAAATCACAACTGATATCCTCAAAATGAGAAGAGTATTGGAATATAACAGGGACTCAATGTTTCAGAAAGCAAAAAAAGAAAAAAAGAACAAATATTGTAATTTATAGATTGATTGTATTTTTTATTCATTAAATTTCCCATTCCAATAAGAATAACTTTAAGAAACAGCAGATAAACTAGAGCAGAATAAATTATTGGGGGAAATAATATAAAAGTGTTATCATAATTAACATGAGTTTTAGAATAATAGTTTGTTTCAGATAATTCAACTGATGATTACTATTGTTGCTACTACTATTATGTATTTTGTTTTCTATGAGCTGAGCCCTGTCTTAGGACCCTTACTTATCTTGTCTCTAATATCTATAATCATTATATGAGAATGAAATATCAATCCCCATTATAGAGTTGAAGACATTAGAGTTGAAGTTGTAGAGAGGATAAGAAATCTTCATTGGAGCCAAAACATGACAGACAGATCTTTCAGTTCAGACAAATATTTATTTAAAACCATCTGAGTTGCAGGCATTCTAGGGAATGAAGAAAGCAAATATTTTCTGGTCCCCATATCCTCAAAATATAATGGAAAGGCATTTCCTCAACTAACTGAAGACTTAACAATGTAGCATATGTGAGAGGGACTGATGGAATATTCCCGGTGAAAAGACAGACTTCTTTACTGAAGTGGTAATTAGAGTGTGGCTCAAAGGTGGAGTAGAATTTCACTGGAATTAGTTTGATTTCCGAGTGAGGAAAGAGCATTAGTGAAGGTCTATCATTGTGAAAATTCAATTATCAGAAAAAGTAGAATTTAAAATAACACAAAAAAGCAAACTCAAAGCAATAGTACATGATAAAAGCAAAGTAATATCAAGAAGATATAGCAAACAATCTTTATGCAGCCAGTACAGATACTAGAAAGATATAAAGCAAAAATAAAACAGAACAAAAATCCCAGAGGAGATGGAAATGGACAATGGAGAATTTATATTTAGCTGTATCAGATATTGATCAAGTAGAAATTTATAAGGTTGTATATTTGGAGAACATATTAATAACTTATTCCTGAATGGCTATGATATACAGAACTTGGAAAGAATAAAGCTCAAAATAAAACTAGAGAAATAAAATTTGAAACTATGCTAATATTCTATACTCATTACTCTTAGAACCAAAAGGAGTGATGCAATCAGATCTGCTTTTAGAAAATAATAGAGGCAATAATGGGAAAAAACTGTCAGATATAGTAATACCAGGGGTATATTATATATATATATATATATATATATACACGCACATACATACACACATATATACATATATAGATAAATATGTAAATGTGTGTATGTATGTGTGTGTGTGTGTATGTGTGTGTATGATAAAAAGAAAACTAATGAGTCCAGGTGAAAGATAATGGGGAACTCAGAGACATGGAAATGGTGACTTAGGAAAGGCTATTTCAACAGGATTTATCAACAGGATATGGGGTGAGGAGAATAAAAAGTTAAATAAGTCTTTGCATTTCCAAGGTTCAATGGTATAGAGCAATGCTTTCTAAACCTCACTAATGCTGAGAATTACCTGGGGCAATGATCAAAACCTGAGTTTTGTGGAACTCAAAACAAAGATCTCACCATTGTCTCTGACACAAAACAGGTGGTTAGTGACTAAGAAATGAAAGACTAAGTGCAAATAATAATAGTAATAATAATACCTCAGATATATTAATTGTACTTTAGCATATGTGTATATTCTAACATAAACCATTATGTTCTCCTTATAAAGCTAATCTTTCATAGTCTCTTGTTCATGCAGAAGTTACCCAGATTATCCCTCTTAAACTTCTTAGCACATCAGTTTGAAGATATGAGCAACATATGTTTAAATTAATTTTATTAGAGTATAATTGCTTTATAAACTTGCATTAGTTTCTTGTTGTTCACTCACTCAGTTGTGTCTGACTCTTTGCAACCACATGTACTGCAGTACACCAGACTTCCGAGTCCTTCACCATCTCCAGGCCCTTGCTTAAACTCATGTCCATTGAGTTGGTGATGCCATCACTATCTCATCCTCTGTCATTCCCTTCTCTTCCTGCCTTCAGTCTTCCCCAGCATCAGGGACTTTTCCAAGGAGTTGGCACTTTGCATCAGATGCCCAAAGTATTGGAGCTTCAGCATCAGTCCTTCCAATGAATATTCAGGACTGATTTCCTGTAGGATTGACTGGTTTGAGCTCCTTGCAGTCCAAGGACTCTCAACAGTCTTCTCCAGCACCATAGTTCAAAGGCATCAGTTTGGGGGCACTCAGCCATTTTTATTGTCCAGCTCTCACATCTGTACCCGACTAATGGAAAAACCATAGCTTTGACTATACAGACCTTTGTAGGCAAAGTAATGTCTCTGCTTTATAATATGCTGCTAGTTTGGTCATAGCTTATCTTCCAAGGAGCAAGTGTTGGTCATAGCTTTTCTTCCAAGGAGCAAGCATCTCTTAATTTCATGGCTGCAGTCACCATCCATCCACAGAGATTTTGGAGTCCAAGAAAATAAAGTCTGTCACTGTTTCCATTTTTTCCCCATCTATTTGCCATGAAGTGATGGGACCAGATGCCATGATCTTCATTTTTGAATGTCGAGTTTTATGTCAACCTTTTCATTCTCTTTCACCTTCATCAAGAGCATCTTTAGTTCCTCTTGGCTCCATTTCCTCTTGGCTTTCTGCCATAAGGGTGGTGTCTCATCTGCCTGCCTGATATTATTTCTCTCTGCAATATATTTTTTTCTTTTTGTTTTTCTATTGAAGGATAATTGCTTTACAGAATTCTGTTGTTTTCTGTCAAACCTCAGCATGAGTCAGCCATAGATATACCTATATTCCCTCCCATTTGAACCTCCTTCCCATCTCCTGCCCCATCCCACCCCTCTAGATTGATACAGAGCCCCTGTTTGAGTTTCTGGAGCCATACAGCAAATTCCTGTTGGCTATCTATTTTACATATGGTAATATAAGTTAACATGTTACTCTTTCCATACATCTCACCCTCTCCTCCCCTCTCCCCATGTCCATAATGCTATTCTCTATGTCTGTTTCTCCATTGCTGTCCGGTAAATAAATTCTTCAGTACCATTTTTCTAGATTCCATGTATATGGATTAGAATATGATATTTATCTTTTGTTTTCTGACTCACTTGACTCTATAATAGGTTCTAGGTTCATCCACCTCATCAGAACTGACTCAAATGCATTCCTTTTTATGGATGAGTAGTATTCCATTGTGTATATGTACCACAACTTCTTTATCCATTCATCTGTCAGTGGACATCTAGGTTTCTTCCATGTTCTAGCTATTGTAAATAGTGGTGTAATGAACAATGCAATACATATGTCTTGTTCAATTTTGGTTTCTCAGGGTATATGCCTCAGAGTGGGATTGATGGGTCATGCTGCTGCTGCTGCTACTAAGTCGTTTCAGTCATGTCTGACTCTGTGTGACCCCACAGACGGCAGCCCACCAGGCTCCCCCATCCCTGGGATTCTCCAGGCAAGAACACTGGAGTGGGTTGCCATTTCCTTCTCGTGATGGGTCATATGATGGTTTTATTCCTAGATTTTTAAAGCAATCTCCATAGTGATTCCTTTTTTAAGGAATCCATCTTCCATAGTGGCTGTATCATTTTACATTCCCACCAACAGTGCAAGAGTATTCCCTTTTCTCCTCACCCTCTCCAGCATTTATTGTTTGTAGACTTTTTCATGGCCATTCTGACCAGTTTGAGGTAATATCTCATTGTAGTTTTGATTTGCGTTGCTCTAATATTGAGTGATCTTGAGCATCTTTTCATCATTTTGTTAGCCAATATGTCTTCTTTGGAGAAGTATCTGTTTAGGTCTTTTTCCCACTTTTTGATTGGTTTGTTTGTTTTTCTGGTATTGAGTTGGATGAGCTGCTTGTATATGCTGGAAATTAATCCTTTGTCAGTTTCATTTGCTGTTATTTTTTTTCCATTTCTGAGGCTTGTCTTTTCACCTTGCTTATAGTTTCCTTTGCTGTGCAAAAGCTTTTAAATTTGATCAAGCCTCACTTGTTTACTTTTGTTTTTATTTCTATTACTCTAGGAGGTGGGTCATAGGGGATCTTGCTTTGATTTATGTCATCGAGTGCTCTGCCTATGTTTTCCTCTAAGAGTTTTATATTTTCTGCTCTTACATTTAGATCTTTAATGAATTTTGAGTTTATCTTTGTATATGGTGTTAGGAAGTTTTCTAATATCATTCTTTTACATGTAGGTGTCCAATTTTCCCCCAACACTGTTTATTGAAGAGACTTTCTTTGCCCCATATATTCTTGCCTCCTTTGTCAAAAATAAGGTCCCTTGGGTGCATGGGCTTATTTCTGGGCTTTCTATCCTGTTCCATTGGTCTACATTTTTGTTTTTGTGCCAGTACCATATTGTCTTGATGACTATAGTTTTGTAGTATAATCTGAAGTCAGGAAGGTTGATTCCTCCAGTTCTATTTTTCTTTCTCAGCACTGCTTTTGCTCTCTTCAGGATCTTTTGTGTTTCCTTATGAACTGTGAAATTTTTTGTTCTAATTCTGTGAAAAATGCCATTGGTAATTTGATAGAGATCACATTGAAACCTGCAGATTGCATTTGGTAGTATAGTCATTTTCACAATATTGATTTTCTTACCCAGGAACATGGAATATCTCTCCATCTTTTTATGTCATCTTTGATTTCTTTCATTTTCTCTCTCTCCCTTTAGTCACTAAGTCATGTCCAACTCTTGTGACCCCCATGGACTGTAGCCTGTCAGGCTCCTCTATCCATGGGATTCTCCAGGCAAGAATACTGGAGTGGGTTTCCATTTCCTTCTCTAGGGGATCTTCCTGACTCAGGAATTGAACCCAGTCAGTATTGCATTAGTGTCTTGTAATTTTCTGTGTACAGTTATTTTGTCTTAGGTAAGTTTATTCTTAGATATTTAATTCATTTTGTTGCTGTGGTGAATGAGATTGGTTCCTTAATTTCTCTTTATGATTTTTCATTGTTAGTATATGAAATGCAAGTGATTTCTGTGTATTGATTTTGTATCCTGTAACTTTGCTAAATTTACTGATTAGCTCTGGTAATTTTCTGATACTATCTTTAGCATTTTCTATATACAGTATCATGTCATCTGCAAACAATTAGAGTTTTTCTTTTCCTTTTCCTATCTGGATTCCTTTTATTTCTTTTTCTTCTCTGGTTGCTATAGCTAGGACTTCCAGAACCGCATTGAATAATAATGGTGAAAGTGAATACCTTTGTCTTGTTCCTGATCTTAGAGTGAATGCTTTCAGTTTTTCACCATTGAGAATAATGTTTGCTGTAGGCTTATCATATATGGCCTTTACTATATTGAGATAGGTTCCTTCTAGGCCTATTTTTTGAAGAGTTTTAATCTATAATGGCTGCTGAATTTTGTCAAAGGCTTTTTTCTGCCTCTGTTGAGATGATCATATAGTTTTTATCTTTCAATTTGTTAATATGGTATATCACATTGATTGATTTGTGATTACTGAAGAATCGTTTCATTCCTGGAATACACCCAACTTTATTATGGTGGATGAGCTTTTCTGATGTGTTGCTGAATTCTCTTTGCTAAAATTTTGTTGAGGATTTTGCATCTATATTCATAAGTGATATTGGCCTGTAGTTTTCTTTTTTTGTGTTGTCTTTGTCTGGTTTTGGTATCAAGGGTGATGGCAGCTTTGTAGAATGAGTTTGGAAGTATTCCTTCCTCTGCAATTTTTTTAAAGAGTTTTAGAAAGATAGGCATTAGCTCTTCTCTAAATGTTGGATAAAATTCTCCTGTGAATCCATCTGGTCCTGGGCATTTTTTTCAGGGGAGATTTTTGATCACAGCTTCAATCTCTGTGCTTGTTCATAGTTACTATTTCTTTCTGGTTCAGTCTTGAAAGATTGAACTTTTCTAAGAATCAGCACATTTCTTCCAGGTTATCCATTTCTTTGCCATATAGTTGTTCATAATAGTCTCTTACAGTCTTTTATATTTATGCATTGTCTGTTGTAAGCTCTCCTTTTTTCATTTCTAATTTTGTTTATTTGACTCTTCATCCTTTTTTTCTTGATGAGTCTGGCTAAAGGCTTGTCAATTTTGTTTATTTTCTCAAAGAACCAGCTTTTAGTTCTATTAACTTTTACTCTTTTTTCCTTTCATTTGCTTTTCATTTATTTCTGCTCAGATCTTCATGATTTCTTTCCTTCGCTGATTTTTTTTTCTTCTTTTTCCAGTTGTTTTAGGTGTAAAGTTAGTCTATTTGATGTTTTTCTTGTTTCTTGAGGTAGGATTGTATTGCTATAAATTTCCCTTTTAGAATTGCTTTTGCTGCATCCCATAGATTTTGAGTTGTCATGTTTTCATTGTCATTTGTTTCTAGAAATTTTTTTTATTTCAGTAACCCTTTGGTTATTTAGAAACATCTTGTTTAATCTCCATGTGTTTGTGTTTTTTACAGTATTTTTCTTGTAATTGATATCTAGTCTCATAGCATGTGGTCAGAGAAGATGCTTGACATGATTTCAATTTTCTTAAATTTACTAAGGTTTGATTTGTGACCCAAGATGTGTTCTATCCTGGAGAATGTTCCATGAGCATGACAAGAAGGTGTATTCTTCTACATTTTGATGAAGTGTCCTGAAGATATCAATGAAATCATCTCATCTAATGTATCATTTAAGACTTGTGTTTCCTTATTAATTTTCTGTTTTTTTCCCATTGGTTTCAGTGGGGCGTTAAAGTCTCCTACTATTATTGTGTTACTGTCAATTTCTCCTTTTATGTCTGTTAATAAATTTTGTCTTATGTATTGAGATGCTCCTATGTTGGGTGCATAGATACTTAGAATTGTTATGTCTTCCTTTTGGATTGATCCCTTGATCATTATGTAGTGTCCTTCCTTATCTCTTGTAATCTTCTTTATTTTAAGGTCTATTTTGTCTGATATGAGGATTACTACTCTAGCTTTCTTTGGTTCCCATTTGCATGGGAAATATTTTTCCATCCTCTCACTTTCAGTCTATATGTGTCTTTAGGTCTGAAGTGGATTTCTTTTAGACAGCATGTATATGGGTCTTGTTTTTGTATCCATTCAGCCAGTTTGTGTCTTTTGGTTGGAGGATTTAATCCATTACATTTAAAGTAATTATTTTATGTTGGAGAGTGTTTTGCCAATGTTCTCCTCTAGGAGTTTTATAGTTTCTGGTCTTACATTTATATCTTTAATCCATTTTGAGTTTATTNAATTAAATTAAAAAATAAAGTAATTATTGATATAGATGTTCCTATTGCCATTTTCTTAATTGTTTGGGGTTGATTTTGTAGATCTTTTTTCTTCTGTTGTATTTCTTGACTATATAAGTACCTTTAACATTTGTTGTAAAGCTGGTTTGGTGGTACTGAATTCTCTTAACTTTTGCTTGTCTGAAAAATTCTCTATTTCTCCATCAACTTTGAATGAGATCCTTGCTAAGTACAGTAATCTTGATTCTAGGCTCTTCTCTTTCAGTACTTTAAGTATATCCTGCCATTCCCTTCTGGCCTGCAGTTTCTGCTGAAAGATCAGTTGTTAAGTGCCGGGGTCCAGCCCCGGTGGATCGAGGGTGATTCAAAGGTGGAGACNGCTAAGTACAGTAATCTTGATTCTAGGCTCTTCTCTTTCAGTACTTTAAGTATATCCTGCCATTCCCTTCTGGCCTGCAGTTTCTGCTGAAAGATCAGTTGTTAAGTGCCGGGGTCCAGCCCCGGTGGATCGAGGGTGATTCAAAGGTGGAGACGGAGTTGGTGTCCTAGGAAAAACTTATTTAATTACAGATATAGAGGGATTAGAAAATTAGCAGAGAAAAGAGGCTGAATAACTTGCTTACATGGAATACCAATCACCACTTATGTAGGCCACAGGCGTCTTTCCATTCTCCCGAAGGAGAGGAGGCACTGAGGCCTCCCTGGTCTGATCTTAGAAGCCCCAGGCAGAATTAGTAGGCTTGGTAAAGACCTACGTGCCAGATGGGAATTCAGCCGGAAAATAGTAGGAGATATTAGAGGAGAAAAAGAGGCTGAATAACTTGGTTTACGTGGGATACCAATAAAATTCCAAGACAAGGAATATGCACCATCTACATTGGGCCACCGATGCCACTTGAATATAGGGAAGTGCCCCTCCTTGGGCTCCTTTTCACGTGGACTTGAAAGCCGGGGCAAGTAAGCAGACATTGCAGGCACCCACGCTCCAGATGGGAATTCAGCCAGAAATACGGAAAACAATAAAGAACGACATGGGGGAATCAGTCTTTCCGGAAGCTGATCCGTTTTCTTTATTTTCAGTTTTGCTTATATACCTTTTGTTACACGTAGGGATGAATACAGAGTCACGCAGGGGTCAGCAGATCTGACCCTTGTCCAAATCAGGTCCTTCACATAAATGTACAAAAAAAGGTTTTAGGGGTTTTACATCATCTTCTGGCCATGAGGCCTGCTGACATTTTACGACTCTTTCTTTCTGATAACAAAAAACTTATTTTTTCCAAGGATGTTTTTTCTTAAACCAGGAACCACCCTCCAAGTAAAGTTGCATTCCTATAGGGTGAGGGTGTAGTGAGTTACAATCAAGAAAGGAATTTATTTAATCCAAGGTTAACATGATTAAT